>JAQFYZ010002120.1:0-18723 GCA_034695085.1 Cylindroiulus punctatus
AGAAATTGTCACATTTTGTCACATAGGTTTCAAATTGTCACATTTTGTCACATTTGTCACATCGGCCACATCCCTGCTGACTCTCCCTGACCATTTTGCTCTTCCCTGACTTTCCAGGTGCGTATGAACCCAGCCAAAGGGACGTTCAAATAATTATTATGACATCATGTTAGGGGAGGGGGTTGGCCAAAATAATGAGTCATCATTGGCTTTTGGGTTAAAATCCATTTTTTGATCCAGTTTGGCAACACATTTCGAGTTGTGATGACTGGAGTGACTCGGTGCACCTCAGCCGTAAATAAATCATCCAAATTACGTTTATTAACTAAGCATGCACAATTTGAAAAGGCCAACATGCCTGCAAATCAAGTCACTACTTAACGAGCAATCGCGATCCCAACTCAAATCAATAGCTAAACATGAAGGCGCCCCATAAGTCACAACCAACTAGGTTGCTGCCAGAGCCGAACTTGCTAGGGTCATTCCCCAAACCCTTATCCCTACAATAATACTCATAGTAATGTTATCTGTATTCAAACCACAAAAACAATTATCAGTTTCATCCCTCAAGGGCGTCCACTATAATAACAGCAGCGCAAAGCAGCTGTCAAGCACGCCCAATTTTCCACACACCCTGTAAGTTACAGGGTGTGTGAAAAATCACTCACATAGCTGATCTTCCTATTATCCTGCACCCTTCCAACCCCCGAGAAATGTGAGCACCGGGAACGAAATAGTAATTCATTCCACCTTATTAGATGACTGCACAATGACCGCAAACCAAAGACTTTGTGAACTGCCAAAGCAAAGCAGGTTAAAGGTGTATGTGCAACACCTTCGAGTAGGCGAACGACACATTTCTGCTAAAACTGGCATCGGGCATACTGAAAACTTAAAATTTATTTGGTCATTTTTCATCCGTACAAACAGGAAAATTATTTAGGCCATGGTTTTGTGAACCGTCTTCACCGAACCGCATTCAGCGGTGCCTTGCATGATTGCATTGTATTATTTAGGTCAAAATTATATGCAATTCAACAAACCTATTCCACTTGTGAGCTTCGATATAGCTGCCTGATCTAAGAAATGGGTTCGGCATATAGTGTAGTTTTATTCTTCGAAGGTTAGGCCATGAAGGACTTTTTACCATGGTTACTTTTGAATAACTATGCATGTACGTGTTGGTTAAAATCCAAACATGATGCATCGTGCCAAATTTGCGGATTCCCAGTAATTTCATTTCTGGCTGGCATGGAAAAGAACAGTAAACCATGCTAGTCAAGGGGCCTTTTGTGAGTTAAAATAGACCAGCATCATGAACGTGCATTAAAATCACTGGCTGAGTTGAAAGCTTCCCGGCGATTACCAAATACACGTAGTGCAACGCATCGCTTTTGGCAGAACCCAGTCAGGTCCTGAATTTAAAAAAATGCATAAGATTAGAGCAAGTTCAATGTCAAAACCATTGCACCAATTTGTATACCCTGCATACAGCACTCTGACTTCTTCGATGCATACTCGGGAAGTTGCCGGCGTCCATAATGAGCACAACAGCTAACACAGCACAGCAAAATTGTTTATTGCTATGGAACTAGTGACTATACTCCAGTAGAGTCCAAATGTCACATAACAGCATGTTATGCAAAATTGCTTTTATCATTATTAAACAAGCTGTATAACTCTGCTATACACTGCATTGAACTGTAACACCTACTTTAAATTTTCAAACAATTGGCGAATAAACAAAGTATTTTGTTGTCGAAGATCTGCGTTATGTTTTGCACTAGTGTGGCTTGATTTTGCAACACCGTCGCTCTAATAATAACGATACTGAGCAGTTCATTTAAGGTCAACTTGGGTTGCAGCGTGCCAGCTTGAAACACTGACGTTACCTTGAAAGTGTGTGGCAATCAACCCATGAGATGTTGGAAACACTGCCAATGACAGAATCTGTTTGCAGAAAATTGCAGCTGTGTCTTTAAGTGAATTGCCATCAGCAGCGGATGTTGTAATTCCCAAATGTGACTATACTAGATTGGATTCTGTGTTGCAAAAGTTGATTGCAACAACATGCTTTCTTGCATGTGAGGCCATGTTTTTCATCAGATATCATTAGTCCCAATGCCCCTCTGAGGCAGGCAGTTTGACAACTAATGAACATCCACGGTGACCTAACATCTGTCATCCAGTGAGATAAACGAAAAAAATCCAATGCTGATCAATAAGTTGAGCTTCCTTCATATAAGCCCTACTAATCAGGTTTATTTTCGATGACTTTCAGCGATTTGTGTCACAATGACACCCGAACCAGTTTACAAGACGACAAAATACACGTAGTCTTGTAGCTGTCACAAATAGTATTTGATTTTAAACTGAGCAAATAACCATTCTGGGATCTCAATTGTGTGCAATTTTATGCTCGCAGTTGGGCAATGAGATAAATCACACTGAAATTAAGGTTGATACAAAGATGTTACATGATACAAAGATACAAAAATGTTGGCAAGCTGGCAATTTACTTCAAGTTTCAACAATGCTATAAAAGAGGTTGAAATTATTATTCACAAGATGCAATGTCTATAATTTGGATTTTTGCACCATACTCCCTAAGATATGTATCTTGGCTGTATCAAACTCCACAATGCATCATGCAAATTGATGCAATCCTCGCATATGCTGCAGGTTTCACGAATCAATGATAGCTGGCCAATTATAAACTACCCACAAGATGTTAGGTTGTGGAACATTTATGTCAAACTTGCCCTGACATTATGCAGAAATAATGATCAGCTATTTATGAACCACCCCCTCACAACTTACACCGATTAATTTCTTAATTAAGAGAAACTGCATTGTGTTGGCGTTGTTTCTCGGCAAACGGTAAACATACGCTTAGTTTCGTCTCAATTAGTGGAAAATCTTATCAGGGAAAACCATAAAATAATGAACACACCATAGCGTTTATTGGCAACGTAATGACTTGGGTAGTAAAATAGACGAACCAATCACCAGCAGGTGAATAACTTTGACAATAGCATACTGTCATGTACGTTTTTATAGGTATAGTACACTATTAGATGGAGTACATTTATTTTAATGTTTTTTTAGCAAAACTAAACCAGCCTATGAAGAAAAGCTTGGCAACTGGCATGATGTAAAAAGTGCATGTAGCAACAACATGCAGCCAAAATTGATAATGACGAGCTTAGGAGGATTGGGGGAGCTCAATATCATTATTGAATGTTTGTTGCGTGGTATTATCTCCAGTTAATCTATTTTTGCCTACATGTAGCTAGTTTTGCTATTTACAATAAGAAATAATTGGGCATACAAATTATAATTGGAAAATTGCGTTCCTAGCTGTCATTTGGGTACACTTTACACTAAAGCTGCTTTGCGCGAAGCCATTATTAAACAATATTGCATTCAATTCATGAAAAGCAACCAACATGGCAACTAGGAGGTGGTGCAGCTCCCAAAGTTAGTGAAAAACTATTTACGAATTTTGGTCAGTTTGTTGACGCCATTCGTTTTTACATCATGAATGTGTATTCTGAATCGTATCATGAACGTAATTAAAACGGTGATTATGGCATTTGTCGGAAACAGATAACCATGAATTACAGGGCGCAAGAACCACAACTTGTTGGTTGTCATAATTCAATAGTTGTCAACCTAGAAACCATGCAAAATGCGACTGGCAAATCAGTTATTAGATGTTACTTGATATCCAGTACTGCAGTAAAAGCAAGTAGTTCAATGATAACGGAAGAAGCAGAACAGCTAAACAGAATTATATCCTTGGATGCTATGAGGTACAGTGCACACCCAGCCTTGAACATCCACAGCAATGTTAATTAAACGACACCTTATACCATGATAGTGATCACTGTATATTCATTGAAAACAGTTCTGCTGACTTTCAGCAGAACTGTTTTCAATGATAATACACAGATGATTGTAATCAATTTGGAAATACCAGTAGCTGCCTCAAAAGCCAGAAGGTGTACAATAATATAAAGGGCCTAAGGTTTCTACCTTAGAGAGTGGTTATAAGCAGAGAGTTCATTTATCACTCCTATTAGCTTTGGACCAATTCACCGCACTGAGTTATGGGATTGCTCAACTGCAAAAAGGGACCCTTTATTTCCCAACCTTCCCGTATTATGTGCATGGGGTTTCTCGTGACATCAATAAAGGATTAGGTGCTGAAAACATGCTCTCCAACTTCACAAATCGTAGCATGCATTTCAAATAATCGATTATCAGCTCTGTTTGCAGCATAACGTTACTGTTCGCCCTCCTTCACACTTTCGTTGGTTTGAACCTAATGTGGGTTTTGATTGATAGCACGAGTTCGCACCAGTGCATATTGGTATACAATCTTTTCATGACTTGGTCGGCGCACTTCCAACTGAAAAATCATGGAATCAAAGTATCGTATACGCTGCAGCATATACAAGGCATTATCTTCACATTTGAGGACGGAATTTCCTCAAAAATTGCTTACGTGTGTCTAGGAATGAATTCAATTACTGCCATTACCTTTGCACATTTCAAACACGTACAGCAAGCAGGTCCCTAAGGACTCAAGTCCTCTCCAGTCAGCTGGAGAAATAAATAGGACTAATTTATCATGAAAGACGCCCCTTGATATATGTACACATATACAGTGTACATGTTACTGTAGGAACAATGTGCCAAGTACAGCACAAGCTTTAGTTCAGGAAATTGCTGTCTTTCACTGAACTAACCACAAAGTGATATTATCAAAACAACTAAAACCCATCAAAAACAAAGACATTGAAGGGCAACAACTTAAAACGTGAGCCAATAGGCTTATCCATCCCCAAATCTCCCGGCTACCAGACTCGACTGGCACTATGGTTCACACTTGGTATTCCTCAACCATTGTTATCCACCATCAATCAACAGTGTTGACTGAAATGGCATTGGCTGACCTCAGCTACGAATAGCAGTGTATCCAACTGATACTCTTCTCCTAATACATGCATCACAATTTGATTCCCTAATCCATTCTTTTCTTTTTGTATAGCTTTGGTTTATAAAACTAAATATCAACATGCAAAGCAATTTTAAGACAAATTCACACTGACAAGTTGCAAATCGTACCTTGAACATATAGGGGATACAATCAAGTGGTCAAAAACCTTGACATCAGCGCCTCGGCCAATGACATATACAGGAAATTGTTAGGGGTCGTGGAAATGGTCAGGCAACTTTGGAGCGTACAACAGCAATACTAGGTACACTGCAAAAGTAGCAATGCCTTTAAAATGCGCATGAATTAACTGCAGGGCAGCTAAATATGCGTACCAACTAGGACTCGTTTCATATGTAAATGCAAGTACTCAACAAACAAAGGGTCTCATGTACCAATGATTGCCCAAGAACGCTTGTAAATCCACTGTAGAAACGCGGTTTAATTTGGATTATTCATCGACAGACCGCGAAGGTCAGGATGTTTACATAACTTAAATACTATTTACGGATCGGTGGTCAATACCCCTCTGGCAAGTCATGTTTGAAAAATCGCGAAACGTCTGCATGTACATGTACATTCGAGCATTGTTTCGATGAGCTTTTGGGCTGCCAACTGCGAAGCTCCCTTTTATACAAGTCAAGGGCCTCTTAACTAGTCGAAGAAAAGTTGTTTTTCTTATCGAACAACGAATTAGTAACAAGGTTAACAGCTGAATTGGGAACTGAATCGAATGATGACACATCGGATTTTGACGAAAGATTTGAGGTTCTTCAAACTCAGCCTACCTCTTCTTGACTAAGTTCGCTCATTTCTCGCCTCCTTTTCAACGTAGCACTTCCAGGGAACTCCCGCTCGTTCTCAATGTTTAGAACTTGAAATACGGCAACAAAGATCTGTTAAAAACTCGTTGTATAAATGAAATTTCACTTAAAAACCCGTGGACGTTGACCGCACATATAACTCCATCTCTGACTGTTTACACAACTTCGCTAAACAGCAGTTCGACGACAACGTCGCCCTCTAGCGGGAGTTGTGACGCAGTAAAGGCGCTTTAGCCTTTAGCCTTTTAACCAATTTTCCAAAAAGGAGGGAAATTTAAAAAACAATTCGGCGAAGGAATTAACAGCATTACCATGTGAACTATCATGGTTATACCATAAACTCTTTATCATCGTCTGGAAAGAATACACTGTTTCCATGGAGGCTTAAAGCTACTTATTGTTGCAATTTAATTCCACAAGCGAGGTCACAAGCGAGGTAAAAGTCAAATACTTAAAGAAAAGGTGAAGTTATCAAAAGCTTATGATACCTTGTTAATTAAAAAAAATTGAATTTCTCTCTGTATTTGTCTAAAGTAAGCTGCATCAAACGCATTAGAGCGGGAAATTTGGCAATAATGATTTTGCTTAGTTGTTTTTTCAAAAATCAATTGGAAGCTTTACTTACTAGAACAAATCAGTGGTTCACATGGGTCAACATTGGCAAAACCACTTGCACTAGTGTATAATTGGTGTTGCTGCCTAAATTGTATTATAATTATAGTTTGGTAAATCACAGTTATTTGCTGGAGTTGCTAGTGTCATTTACTTATTCGTGAAAGACTACTTGAAAGACGTGGGTATACTTGACTACTCATTTCGGAGTAGTCATACTCGTTGATTTGTACGAAAATTGATAACTGAGTTTTCATCCGAATACTTCAAATGAGAGTGGATGTGACATCAAATGAAGTGTTCGTACGAATTATCTATAACTCCCTATTATCATCATACGTGCATTCGTCATCAATGTCAGTCCCCTCTCCCTGGGAAAAAATTCGACTTGTATAATATTTCAGCAAGATTAGAGCATAAATAAGTCACACAAAATCACATTTCAAGAGAGAAATGACATGGGCGAAATGTCTAGTATAACTGGGTGACAAATGATGGATTTGAACCCAATATTTTATAAAACTGCAATGACATCATCATTTGGGCCGACTATTTCCTACGTCATCATTTGACTAAGCAACACATACATGTACAATGATACTCTAATATCCCTTCATTTGAAAAAAGGCATTCGATGACCTTATAAAAGTTGGGGCTAAAATGTGCGCGTTATTCATGACCAATGTGTCACCGAAAACTATTCTTGACAGTGAACTTGAAAGCACTTGAGATCCAAAGTAAATTAATATCCACCGCGCTGATACTGCCTCATCAAAAGCACATTGAGTTATCACCTCCACTTCTTTTTCTAGCAATTCCTAATCAAAACATGCCGGTTTTGATTTGCCATATGCGAGGCGAGATAAGGCCCAGAACCGAAATCGGGGAAGCAAATTTCACTCTATCCAACTCGAGCACAATATTAGCATCGAAAAATAGTCAAAGATGACAGGAATTTATCAGTAACAGCTTCGCCCTTGAGACTAGAATGACCATCGCAAGAAAGGAAAATTTAAACTCCAGATTATTTCCATGCTCATTTCTAATCATAGCGGGACCGATTGCCATTTTACTTAGCATTGCCGGTAAGATGAAACATCGATTATTTCCTTTATTGCATGCTACTCGATATGAAGATGTTTGTGGTAATCTAGCACATCTCATGGTGATGATCTCATCATCAAAATCGCCAATAACATACGCAACCTGTGCTGAAAATAAAATATCCATAACTAATTTTTAGCGGATGAAGGCACCGTACCTCCAGTCGACTGTTATTTTGACGGTAAAGGGTGTTTCAGTGGATTTTGCTACGAATTTCTGTCCAGTGTGGGCGACTTTTCAGTGGCCATCGACCAGTGCACCAACATCCCAGGATATGAATTGCTCAGCCTTCATTCGCAAGAAGAAAGCGATTTTATTGTGCAGCTTCTTTGCTCTGTCAATGCTACCTCAGGTATGTTGTTTCATAAAGGGATTTCCATTCAAAACACAATAATATACTGTATATTAGCCTCATATTTGGACCCCTGAAAGTCCCCTGAAAGTGAGCAATCGCTGCTAGCATCCTAGTACTGTGGGTGACCTAGTTGTGCAATTTTCAAGCCAATCAAGACATTTGTGAATTTCGAGAAAACTACCAGTTTTTGAAACCTTAATTATGTATCGAGAATTTACTGGGAAATACAAGCAGTGGTTTTGCACGCATGCAATGAGATGGCAGATTTTCTCGCAGGAGTTAATCAATGTTTCACAACGTGAACTAAATTATTCTTGGCTCAGTGATAATTTGCTCCAAATCCTAAAACCAGTCAACCGAGGAATCAATTAAGCGATAAGAACATTGTGAAATACGCGTTGTACCTGTGGAGGCAGTACGAGTTATCGATCACCAAATGCAGGGTGGGACAAAAGTCATCGGCAGTCTCAGAATTTTCAGAAAGTGTTAATTTTTGTCATTCGCTTAACTAAATCACACGATTGTAATTACAAGCAGGTTAACTTTCAGTAACATTATATATTTACCGTCCTGGACTTGACTTGAATTTGAAGTCAAGTCATGATAGGCAACACAGGTTCACGTGTCTGACATACTTAGATAAACATAGTAATGAGATTTTAATGATTGCGACTTTTCTGACATTGCAGAAGTATGGACAGCCGGCTATACCCGGATCCTTGACATTGATAACTTGAACGGTAGCTTTTCCTGGCTGGTGAATAATGATACATTATCTACTATGGACTGGATGGCCCCATTTGAGGAAATCAGCACCGGACTTTACGGTCATCCTGCCACAATAGTATTGTCTAATCGGTCGGCAAACTCATGTGAGTAACTTTGGAGTAACCCAAATACGAAAAATGTTTAGTTCCCAATTCATCAACAATCCAACACACCATCATTCTCATTGTTACAGATAACCAAACATGGACAGCTGTTCCACCCGGCAAGGTCGATCGCCACGCCCTCTGTAAGCGTCCACTGAACACCTCTGACAGCTCTTGTCTGTCAGTGACAGTCTTCCTTAACGGTGGAGACGTCAATTGCACCATCTCAGAAAACATCACCACCACACCATCAGAACCTTCAACCAGAACACCAACCACTCCTTCAACCACCAGCAAGTCTTCCTTCCCTGCCAGTCCATCCTCAAATTCAGACACATCAAGCCACTCAGATGCTACCACTATGTCTTCAGAGTTTTCAGATACGACTTCATCAACTGAACCCACAACCCAATCGTCTAGCCCTTCCACGCCCCCTGACACCTCCACTCAACCCACATCCGAAGCCAGCACAGAGACAAGTTCCGGATCAACCAGTGAATCCAACGCCACCAGCCAGTCTTCACAAGACACCACCAGTCAATCCACATCCAGTCCATCAACAGTCACATCCAGTCCATCAACAGTCACATCCAGTCCATCAACAGTCACATCCACATCCAGTCCATCAACAGTCACATCCACATCCAGTCCATCAACAGTCACATCCAGTCCATCAACAGTCACATCCTCTTCCAGAAGCGACACCACGTGGACAACGTTTCCAGAAACGTCATCCACGGGCCAATGGTGTGAGGCAACATCGTTTGGGGGCTGCGATTGGCCCGCCACCCCTGCAGGAACCACCGCTGAGACCAACTGTCCCTCCAACTCTACAGGTGACAAAACAGTAAAATTTCATTCGTCTCAAAGCCCATTCAGAAAATCAACACCAAGGTCATCTTGGTTTATTATTGCAGGATTGGCCAAGTGGTACTGCGATCCGGAAACTCTTGTTTTCCAACCGGAATACACTCCCAATTTCAGTCAGTGTGTCAACGACTGGGTGGAAGCCATCGAGCAAGAGGCAAGAGGCATCATCGTAATTTGTGCATGGTCCCACAAGTGGTGTCTGGTACTTATTACCGTTTGCAATCCTTCAACATCTGTGATTTTTGCAGATTTCAAATGGGCATAAATCTGCTCTGGAATTGGCGGAATCCATGTGGTCCAATGCATCAGTGACCCAGGTGTTCTACAGCAAGGATTTGAGCCTCCTGCAGCAAATCATGATGGAAATTGACCGGAAATTCCTCAACGAAACTGATCTTCACACTGATGCCGATGCAATGAATGTGTCTCGCATCTACTCCGAATATATAATATACACCTGCGACATCCTATTGGACGTCAATCAGTCCAGAGCTTGGAATCAATTAAACGAGGTAGCCAGCATGCATTGATATCCTAAAAATATCAATGCAATTCAGGTCATTCACACAGCACCTAGTGCAAAAAATGCAAAAAGTAGTCATGCAACATGATCTATGAACCAAGCCTAGCAAGTGTAACAGAAATGGTTCATGCTGCATAGATTATGTTGCACGAATTAACTTCTTTTGCATGTTTTCTTTCGTAACTTATCTGTCCAATTTCAAGTTTTGGATTGCAAATTAAAAGCCATCACATTGCACAGAAATAACTAGCTATTTTTACCATGATTATATTGATGCTAGGCACGACCTGAGGTGGCAAATCAGCTGTCCTTCAACGTGGAAAGCGTCGGTTTCATCCTTGCTTCTGCATTGGATGACCAACAGGATAACATTCAAAGGAGCAACTTAGGTGAGACAATCAAATTCTGCTAACACAACGTGTCATGCTAGTAGCGATTGCCGTTGTTAAGGGGCAGCAAACTGTAGCAAACTTCTTCGTTCAAAGCACTTTTGTTATTCCTAACCTAACCTACTTCATTTTAAGCAATTTTCGTCGAAAGGCGACCAAAAGACACCTACGCTGAGAAAGGGTTCCGGTTCGAGATGAACGATGGCCAGTGGCAGGGCATCATCATCTCCTTGCCTGATGGATTCCAAGAAAACAGTATTGGAAATCACACCAGCGTCATCACCGTTCTGTATTCCAACATGCAGAATTATTTGGGTGATACTTACACGTGAGGATAAGGGTCACTAATGAATATTTTGCAAATTGGCTCCACATCTGAAATGTCCTACGTGTATGTCCAGTGACACCAGCCTGGCTGCAATGGTCATCACCAACGTCATAGGAATGAGCATTGACCGGCGTGGACAGAGTGTCCACTTCGATGAGGATGGAATCCAATTCAAGGTCCCCCATACCATTCCAGACGATACCCACTACCACATCTGTTCGTTTTGGAACAGTTCAAGGTATCATCGTTTGCCAAGGCATGCCAGTCATCTGGGGCCATTGTGCAGTGATTGTTGTTGGTTCCTTTTCAGACTTCCTTCCGGTCTCTGGGACTCCAGTGGATGCACCCTCCTGTCCCAAGACTCCCAATACACCACTTGCACCTGCAACCACCTGACCGACTTCGCCATCCTGCTGGATATCAACGGAATCATAGAGACCGTTAAGTTGAGCAATGAGACTGACCAATGCTGAAGAGATACTCTCAATTAACTCCATGATTTCATCTTGCAGATGAGTCCTCTGGCACAGGAGATACTGAATGTGCTGACGATTTGCTGCGGAAGTCTGTCCGCATTGAGCTTGGTCATTTGTTTGTTCATTTTTCACAGCATAAGGTCAGTTCAGTTCAATTCAGTTACACCCAAACATTTTTTTACGAAAAATGCAACGGAACAATTTGCATAGTTGTTCAATTAAATGGTCGAATTCTAAATGGACAAGTGTCGTATTCCAGAATGCATTTTTATGCAAATGTGGTCTGAATGATTTGTTATCTTCTTCAGAATTTTGCGATGCATCCGAACGTCTGTGACCAAAAACCTGTGTATATGCATTCTGATCGAGGACATTTTAGTGCTGACTATGATGCAGGAAACGAGCAACAAAGTAAGGCATTTCCGGTTTCCAATTTGCTTCATGTTGTTATTTTGGATGTACATGTACTACGAAACATGCCCCGCTCCAAAATGCTCCAAATGGCAGCTGTGTTAGTTAGCTGACCAACCAAATTTATACCAACATAAGCTAAAACGAAATATATTTTAGCAGAATCAGCCAGACAATCACAGCCAGTCTGGAGAAATTAGGAAAAGCCCATTTGCTCATAACTATGCTGAAGAAGCTAGG
The DNA here is from genome assembly GCA_034695085.1 of Cylindroiulus punctatus. Taxonomy (NCBI): domain Eukaryota; kingdom Metazoa; phylum Arthropoda; class Diplopoda; order Julida; family Julidae; genus Cylindroiulus; species Cylindroiulus punctatus. The sequence goes on from JAQFYZ010002120.1 coordinate 12,007, forward strand.
GAAGCAGCGGGGCATATACCATAGCACATCCATTTTTACCATGCTTATATTTTCTCTAATTGCACTTCATCTGTTTTGCAGGTGTTTTGTGCCATAATTGCAGGAACGCTAGAATACGTTTTATTGGCTGCTTTCATGTGGATGTTGATCGAAGGAATCCATCTTTATCGTCTCATGATATTAGTTTTCGAAACTTGCCCCAGGACGCTGCAGTGGTACTATCTGATTGGCTATGGTAAGTTTACCATGCCATGGTTACAATATAGCCAAATAAAAACTAAACTAATGCATTTGCGTAGGTGGGTGTACAAACGAGCTGGTCATGCAAGGTTAAAATTTGATTTAAAACTTATAGGTAAATCGTGCTATTTTTATCTTCCCTGCAGGTGTGCCGTTTTGCATTGTCGCAATTTCAGCGGGTGTGTACCCGCAAGGATATGGGACAAGTCTATAGTTAGTAAATAAATTCAATATGAGCACAATTTGTTGAATACTGCTCTGCTCAGCATGCAATACTGATTAAAAAGTTTATATTTTTACAGTTGTTGGCTAGATGATAAACTGATTTGGGGTTTCGCAGTACCAGTAGCGATTATAATTTTGGTAAAAAATGTTTTTGGCATTATTCATTAGTGGCATTGTATGCTTCATGGAAATTGATGAAATACCATAGCGCTATGGTTGAATTATAAATTTTGTATTTTGATCTCCATGACATCACTCGAATTTACTTTAACCTTGACATGTGTTTTCCGTGTATATAACTGCATTACTTTACAATTAGAGTCGCTATTTAAGAAATTCCGTTATTATTATTAAGGCATGAACGTATGATTAAAAAGTTTGCCAATTATTTACATAAATTTTGGCCGCATTTGACACAACTAAGGCGTGGAAGCAATGGCCATTAAAAACAACATGGGTGCAAAATTAGAAAATACGATTGGTACAAATAAAACTGCTGTTGTATAAAATCATTTACCCGTTTTCGTTTCCATCCAAAATAAGATCAATTTCGCCATGTTGATTCTGGCTTTAAGGACAGCAAGAAAAGTGGAAGTCAGAAGAACGCAGAACAAACTGGTGCAGTTCAGGCAAGTTTTCGAGCATTACTGGCGATTTGGTAGAGGGCATGATTACATAACATTTGTTGCTGACCTTGGCAGAAAATATGTTACTGGCGCAATCTCTTTGACCTCCATACTGGGACTCACTTGGATTTTCGGCTTCTTTTACGTCAACGAATCGACTGTCATCTTCTCTTACATTTTCACTGTTTTAAATGCTTCTCAGGTACAGTAACCGTTTAAAATCTGCAAAATCAGAACTCGCCAACTTATCTTTTCTGTCTTCCAGGGCATATTTATCTTCATCTTCCATTGCATCGTCAACGAAAATGTCCGAAAGTGCATTTTAAGACGTCTGGCACGTTGCAGGAAACCGAAGATCCCCTGGACATACCATGCTGATGAAACCAGACAAGGGGTTAGTTGAACAGCAGTACGTTGTAGCCACGCAGTGCGTTGTCGCTTATTAAGGGCCCTCGTTTTCGTTCATAGCGGTAACTTACAGTATGCACATGTTACAGCTGAAGACGCCAAAGGGCGCCAAAGATGGCGCCCAGAGAGCAGACGAAGGCGCCGCAGTATGGACGCTCACTAACTCGATGACCTTGACGACGACCTTGGGCCCGGGCAGCACAAACGACCAAGAAATGTCGGCCAAGTTAGCAATACCTAGGATAGCAGCATCGAAAAGACGTGCTTGCAAATAAAACATTACACGTGTGCAGTTCATTGCATGGTCATTAACGTGATAGAAGTTGTATTTAGTGCATTTGAGTGAGGCCTAGTTTGTAAAATCGATGTGTGATTTATGGAAGGACTAGACTGTTAGACCAGTTATAAAATAGGGTGAGCTGGACCTGCTGTCCTTCGTTGTCAGCAAATGGCATTGACCATGCATAGCACTGCTTGAACCAAATCAACAGTTGGTCTTGGCAGTGCGTGAGTGAGGACACATTTGCATATTGGTTTTTATATTAGGATAGCAGTAGCCACGCATGCATTTACTGGTGGGATACTGGTGACAGTCAGGGTTCATACTAAAATTTACAAAATCATTTCCCTGACTTTCCCTGACTTATAAATAGTGTAGAAAATTTTTTTAAACCTGCTCATAAGAAAAATATAATGTTTATTAATATCAACAGTTGGAAATGGTCAGCAGAAATCTCAAAATAATTATTAAACATGTAAATAATTATTTTTTGGGTAGTTTTTGGGATGGAATTCATTTTTCAATTTTATTTTGTTGAAAAAACTTATTTTCCCTGACTTTCCCTGATTTTACAGCAAAAACGTCGTTTTCCCTGACTCTCCCTGACCATTTTGCTCTTCCCTGACTTTCCCTGACATTCCCTGACTTTCCAGGTGCGCATGAACCCTGACAGTGCAACATCGTAAATCTGTGACGAATTCTTTCGATTGAATAAGGATAACCCCTTACACCAGCGCTCAAACAAGGAATAAAATAGTATAAAACCACAAATTTACTATCACTGATTCACTAGCTCTTTGCATGAACATCATTTGCAGATCTGAAAAATCTGTCTGCATGGTTGGGGACGTTCAAATATGTGGAAAACTTTATATGTGAATTCTTTATATGGGAAAACTATATGTGAAGCCTGTATGGAAAAAAAGTATATGGGAAAACTTTGCATAGCAATCTTCATACGTGATAACTCCATGTATATGGGAGGACTTATTTCAAATGCAACCCCATCGACAGGCTTTAGTTTACTAGAAAAATGCACAGGTGCCCTATTGTGGTACTATTGTGGTATTGTGTACCCTATTGTGGTATTGTGGTCGCAAATCTGTGCTCAACATGGCGGCTGAGCAACTCTGGTGAGTTTGGACACTTGCAGGATTGAAACACTAGTAGAGCTCGTGATATAGCTAACCAACTCGCATATATTTATTCCAAATTTTAAGTATAAAACATTTTTCTAGACTAATCCATAGCTAAAATGCGCTTTACCGAACGGCCCTAGGGGGCTACCACGGTGGACCGACTTTAAAAACACAATCTCCGATCAATAAAATCCCATTTTGTAAAAATCCCCCTTGGGAGAGTCGGGTTATCCATGCTCGCTTCCCCCAGAAAGGCCAAATCCAAATTTCGCATTCGAGATAACGTTAATTCACTGCTGGTGTCCATTTTCACGAATTTACCTTGAAGGCTACTAGTGCAATGCCAGCATCGTTGGTCATTTTGTCCATATGTGCGTGGCCGTTTTCCTCACCATCATTATTTACCTTCACTTTCATCTCTTCTTCGTGGACGTGGACGCCTTTCACTTCCTCCGCTACAGAACGTTCCCTAAACAGCAACGTAATTATGAAACCTGAAGATTGAAAGGAAAAGCTTCGATTAGCTAAAGCATATTTGGTAGGACAGTGCACCTACATCGAGGATTTAAAATTTATGGAAATTATCCAGAAACAAGCATTTCAAATGAGCAACGCCTTTTTGAATATTGTGCAAAAATGCAAAAGTAATTCATGCAACATCATCTATGAACCAAGCTTAACAAATAAACAAATGAAGTTTTACTGGTAAATACATGCGCTTTACTATTTTTATCCTGTTGACTTTGTTGGGCATGTTGCATGAACCGCATTTTGCATCTTATGTTGGCACTTGAACCTGGTTAGTTTAATTCTCTTAATTCATTCCAAAACAAAAAACATTGCAAGGTTTTAAAAAATGCATGCCTTAAATTGCTCTGGGGGTTTGAAGTAAATTGCAATGTTTCTGATTCTACTTGATAAAGCATAATTTCGATCTGATATACATAAAGTAGCATCTTAAAAACCATCTCAAAATCTCAAGATCGAAAAATTAGCTGAAGCATATTTGGTATCTTGAAGGACAGTGCATCTACATCGAGGATTTAAAATTTATGGAAATTATCCAGAAACAAGCATATTAAATGAACAACGCCTTTTTGAATATTGTGCATGCCAAAAATGCAAAAGTAATTCATGCAACATCATCTACAGTGTATGAACCAAGCTTAACAAATGAACAAATGTAGTTTTACTGATAAATACATGCACTTTACTATTTTTATCCTGTCAAATGTTGTTGGGCATGGCTCATGTTGCATGAACTTGCGTTATGTTGGCACTTGAACCTGGTTTGTTTAATTCTCTTATTTCATTCCAACACAAAAAACATGACAAGATTTTAAAAAATGCATGCCTTAAATTGCTCTGGGGGATTGCAGTAAATTGCAATGTTTCCGATTCTACTTGATAAAGCATAATTTCGATCTGATATACATAATCTGATGTACATAAAGTAGCATCTCAAAAACCATCTCAAAATCCCTGCGGCATTCTCTATAATCACATGAATTTCAAAGAACACTTACTTAGTGTAGTGAATCCTGACAGCAGGTAATACATTCCTTCGATCTTTAAATATTTATCCAAGTATTGAGTGAGCAGGGCAGTCGTGGGACCTCCGATCACCTACGTGCAAGTAAAAAATTAACAGACATCAGAAGAGTGATGCAAGAAATGAAAGATGACCACCTGTAGGGTACTTACCGCATTGAAAAACACCATGCCGTAATTGGTCCCAGCGTGTTTGGGTCCGAATGTCCGGCTGGTGCAAGTGGGAATCAACGTGTAGGACGAGGACATGTTGAAGAACAGCACGAATGTCCAAACGGCATACATGGGCTTGGCCCCATATGGCGTCAATTGGAGAGTGAGCAGGAAAGTGATGCAAATGCCACACACGATACACATGCACCTCTGATATAAAATTTATAAGTCAAAATAATCAGAACGTTTCTTTCGAAAAGAGCACATGTTCAAGACATCGTGTAGACATTGCTCTCATTTGCAAACTGAGGTGGTGGGCAAAATTACTGAAACACTCTAGGGTCTAGTTGTTTTTGAAAGCATAAAGATCCCCCATATCTTAATTCCCTAATCAACACCAACACGAGATTTGAAAAACATTAAGTTTGGTCAGTTCTGGAGATAAAGGTCGATATAAAATGCAGCATTGAAGGTTAAGCGTTCTCCATCCACTTTTGAATTTGGTAAAAGCTTTCGACCCCAAACGGTTTTTAAGAGGACCATTAAAACATCTCTGCCCTGTTTGAAACTTTGCTCTTGTAAATTGGATTGCAGCGATGCAAAACAGATATGGATAAGACATAACGCTAGGCTTTAATTACGTTCACTTTCTTAAATATTTAGAATAAAATTATATGGACACCAGTTTTCGAGTCCAAGTACAGGCAAATAAGAATTATTTTTTAAGTTACTTTTAGTATGTTCACCTTCCACATGCAAAAGAAATGTATTTCAAATGCATTTTGAAATACATTGCAAATTGTAAAATGTATCGCAAATGTATTTTTCAGAAAAAGCTCCACGATAAATGCATTTTTAAATGTAATACATTGACAAGTGCATTGCACAATACATTTAGCAATACAGATATATCCAATTCTGTGTGCTATTGTAATTTATTACATTATTAAAACTTCAATTCTAAAGTACATTGTTAACGGTTTACATTTTCCAATGTAATCCACAATATACATGTATTCTACAATAAACACATAATACATTATAAACTATTTCACAATGCATTTCATAATACCCAATGAGCAATTTATGGAATGTATTATGAAAAGCATTTCGAAACGCATTATGACATGCTCAATAAATACATATTACAATGCATTTTATAATTCATTTTGAAATACATGTACATTTATGTCTCAATCAACATATATTTTGAAATATATTTCAAAATGCATTTGATGTACTGTATTTCTAAATGCATTTCTTTTCCACATGGATAGCGTCTTTCACAACTGCCTATAAAGATGGAGATTGCAAAGTAGGACCTACCTTGTAAGGAAAGCGGTCCACCATGTATCCCCAGGTCACTCGTCCAGTGGCATTAAAAACAGCTGCAAAGGCCCCAACGAGAGCCAGGAAGTGGTCATCTTTTATGAACGTTAGACCATAGGACTGCAAGCAAACAAAACTGCAGTCGCTGCAAACTATAGCCATTGCTATGCGAGTCACTAATAGCAACTTACTTTGTACATCGAATTAAAATAAGTGACAGTTTGCACGTTGAGCATCAGCGTGAAGAACAGCATGTAAAATTCTTTGGTTTTGAGGACCTGGCGAGGTGAGAGACTCACTGGACCATCGGTTTTGACTGCAACCTCCTGTTGGAGAAATAATCCCAAATAAATTTTGGTTCGAGCCCTGACACCATACATGTAAATCAATGTGCAACTTGCCTCACTAGGCCTAGTGACCATCAAACACCCGATCAGTTGCAGCGTGGTGTAGACACCACCCAGCAGCAGAAATACTGTTGGCACTCGATCCAGGATTAAGGCATTGGTGAAATATCTGGGAAAATGAGATTTGAAAAATAATAAGGAATGTTTCCCACATGCAAAAGAAATTATTTCAAATGCATTTTCAAATACATTGCAAATTATAAAATGTATTGCAGATGTATTTTTCAGAAAAAGCTCCACGATAAACGCATTTTTAAATGTAAACAGAAATGCATTTTACTAAAGCATTTCACAAATGCATTTTACTGAAGCATTTCACAAATGCATTTTACTGAAGCATTTCACAAATGCATTTTACT
>JAQFYZ010002121.1:0-18723 GCA_034695085.1 Cylindroiulus punctatus
ATTAAAGTTATCAAAACTCACCAACTTGACTGGTCTGTAATAAACGATTATTTCCATCAATTCCTTTTTTCACAGTCGGAAATAAGCACGAATTATCCACGACGAAACGCATCGTGGATAATTCGTGCTTATTTCCGACTGTGAAAAAAGGAATTGATGGAAATAATCGAAAATTAACCAGTTTCTCTCCTCTAGGATCCTGACAGGAGCTGCTCCCTCATCGAGCGAGCCCAAGGAGCCCATCGCCCTGCCTCACCTGCTGCCTTGTCTGCTCGGCTCGTGCGCCAAGCCGTGCTCGCAGGCCGACCACCAGTTCCAGCTGTCGGCCGTGGTGTGCCACATCGGGGCCTCGCTGTCCTCCGGCCACTACACCGTCTACCTGAACGGCAGCAGCGGTGAATCCTCCGACTCGTCGGACTCGGACGAGGTGACCGCCGCGCAACCACTGCCACAGCCCCTGCCGCGGCGCGCCAGGGAAGCCGCGGCCCCGTCCAGGGCCAGTCGCTACAACACGCGCAAGACGGCCGGGATCAGCGACGGAGACGCCAAGGAGAACCCGCCGCAACCGGCCGGCCAACCGCAAGGAGACTGCTGCAAGCCAGGCGACCTCCTGTCACCTGACCGCTGGCTGCACTTCGACGACGAGAAGCTGAGCGGCGTCCGCGACCTGCCCAAGTTCCACTGCGAGAACTCCACGGAGACGCCCTACCTCCTGTTCTACCAGAGACTGGCTGAAATGAATCCGAACAGTTAGCGTCGCCGGAATGACCGGCAGAAAATACTCCCAAAACACAGAAACTGCTGTTGGTAAATGCAAGGCTGCGTAAATGCGGTTGAAGTGTAGCTTGGCGGTGTTTCCCAGCAGAAAATATTCTTGTCAAATTCAGATGGTAAAAACTATGAAATTCCATGGATGTTATATTAATATTATATATTTGGCTTTAAGGATTTAAGCTGCCAGAGATGAAAACTTGAAAAGCTATCACAAATATAGTATGTGCATGCTGCATGGAAATTAATTTTTAGTAAGAATTTTGAGGTCGCATTTTTTTAAAATTTATTAACAATTGTGAATTTAACTGTGTCATCTTTCTTGACCGTGGCGTCGATAAATGAAATACACTTGGTGGATCGGTCAGTATTTGGTTTATTTCACAACGTTTCGTCTTTCAAGGCTTCATCAGGTGATGCGAAAACTAATATAATATAAATGGACGAGAAGGAAAATCAAGAACAGTATGGTTTCAGCAGTACCATGTTTCTAATAAAAACCGTTGTTATTAAATTACCATTGCAACTAATACAGGTTCATACATTTTTTTGAAAACCAGAATAAAATAGGGAATAACTTTTCAACTAATTATGTATGTGATAACATAATCAATGTATAACTATCATTTGCTTAATTCACATGAGAACTTACATATAAAGCAGTTATACAGTATATATTACATATAATAACAACGGTTTTTATTAGAAACATGGTACTGCTGAAACCATACTGTTCTTGATTTTCCTTCTCGTGCATTTATATTATATTAGTTTTCGCATCACCTGATGAAGCCTTGAAATGCGAAACGTTGTGAAATAAACCAAATACTGACCGATCCACCAAGTGTATTTCATTTAATTGTGAATTTTGGTGAAATTTTCAGAAATGTAACTAACGATAAAATAGTCAGAACAGGGATTGTTTTTACAAAAAAAGAAAAAAATACATAAATGATAAAAACATGAAAGTGATGCATTTCAGCCCACTTTTTTCCACTTGATGCCAAGCTACACTTTCACCGCAGTTACTTGCCTATGCAGTATTTGTGCATGACTGTCATTTTCGTGGAGTATCCTCCTCTGGTATGGACTTCTCAGGAAAACTCGCCCAATTCCAGTCGGACAGCTCGTCCACTACCGTTTCCACCCTAAGTGTTTCAGACCGACGAAACTGCCAGTTAAAGATGTTTCGCACAAATTTCAGACCTACCAAAAAAATCAAGGTGATGCCAGATGATGTACGGAAGTTCGGAAATCAATACCTCAGCGAGATTAGTTGAAAACTTGTTTTGGAACCTATGCAATAAATCGAGCCTTTTAAACTTATAATTAAAATCACAGGCCTTGTTTCTTACGGTGGAGTTTCTGAAAATGACCCCGATTATAATAGCTGGTTTTTCTTCTTCCTCACTTTTCAGGTCCTGAAAGAAGTGTTGGAAAAACGACGTGGATTTAAGTAAAGAATTGACACTCATCGTTTTTAATGTCTCGATACCTGGTTAACAAGATCCAATAGCAAAAGAGAAGGAGAGGGCTTACATACAGCTGGGGAAGGGAGCCGGCATAGTTCGGGGTATAGTTTGCATCGCTGCTATCCTCGGCTCGCAACTTCTGCATAAAATAGTTTCCTCGCATTCAGCCGCCGCCTTTTCGCTACTAAAAATACCGTAACACCTCCTCGGGGGTTATTTGTACCAAGTATTAAAAAGGAATGTACACGTTTATATTACAGATCACCGAACTTAACTCGTGGGATGAATTCGCATTGTTTTTCTCAAAAAAATTGAAAATTCAGCGCCGGCCTCTCGGAGAGTAGGACCGTCTGCAAAAAAAACCAGCCCCATATCCACAGCGGTAAAATGATATATCAGCACAAAACGAAAAATAAAAATAACTTGAATAACTGAAGATTTGCAGGACAACGAGGTTGGTTTAGGAAAGAATAATTTACCAAAATTTAAAAGGAAAGGCACTCGAAATTGACGTATACTGACAATAATGTGTGCAGGAAATCGACGAGTGTTTTGGCAGGAATGCAGTAAAATTTCATAAAACAAATGCGTGTAATTTTCAGACAATATTGGAAAAAGAAGTCCTATTCCTAGCAAAAAACTGGAAATTTAAGTTAACTGACAATAAAAATAAGGAAAGTAGGTTGGTTTCTTCAACAACTTGATATCTTACAGCTAAATATCTTAAAAAATAAATTATCAAACAAATCTTCAATTTGGTATTTTTGCTTGAATTTGAACCATTGTGGGTGTAGGGCTGATTATTTTAGCAGATTTTTTCAGCTGCACCACCCCTTAACCGAACTCGCGTAATCGTTTTTATCTGCAAAAACGATTACGTGAGTTCAGTCAAACAGGGATTGCTGATGCCGGAAAATTTTATTTCTCATCGATGCTTGGCACCGGCAATCATCAACACTACTGAGCTGAAACGACAGGCAGAAATAATAACGACAACAGTAATAGCAAAAACAACACGAATGACACAACGGATGCACAAGAACTGTACAACCGAACCAGCTAAACATTCAAAATCTTAGTTCGAAACTAATTTTTGGCCCCAGGAAACTCATCATCGCAGACCGTATGTTAAAAAAGCCAGCCACATACCCACAATTGTAAAATTATCGGCACAAAACATAAGTGACATTAGGAGCACGCGCAAGTACTTTTCGGGTATTTCATTACATGCTCTCCAATTCGGCTTTCTATATCTTCATATAGGCTCATTTCTGAACCCCAAATTCACAAAAACACAATCAGTGAAATTACGAGAGTATAGATCAAGAAATTATAACAATGCCGCTTACTACGTTTTGTGCCGATGAATCATAACTGAATCAAATCAGAATCGCAATTGGAGCAAATGGCTGGTTGTTTAGCAGACGGTCCTATACTCCCCTAAACGCAAAGAGATACTAAAAATATTATTGAACTTGAGAAAAGTGCGAAGGAGGAAAGAAAGCTTCTTAGTATTGCTATGAGCGAGTTTTGCACGCGTATCGTGTCAGCAAACTGGCAGTAAAAATAAAATTGGTTTCGGGCCATTATCGTTAAGGCAATGCGCAATTGACCATCACATTGCATACATTCTCAGATTGAGCTTTTGCCGTTAAGCCCAGTTTTATTTCTGAGCACAGGTATGACATTCGGCATAGTTTACTAGAATGTCATATATGTCATATTGTGCAAAACAGTAAAGGTTTTGGGGGGAAATTTCATATAGCAAAAAAGTAAAAAAAAAATTATTTGGGAGGTGTGAACATTGGAGTTTTTGCTCTTATAAGTCATTAAACATCCCCAACTAAATTATGAGTTTTTTTGTCAAAATATGACTAATGAGAATCTGACTTTTGTCTGATTGTGTTGTCAAAAAAACATTAGGGAAAAATGTCATGCTTCATGCCTTCGAAAATGTAAAATTAGAGAAATTTGTTTAAAGTTCAATTGTTGCATAATTGTTTACAATTTTTTCAGAAATTCATTAGGGTACAGTTTTTCATGTAACAAAAAACGTTACAATTTAATGCAAAATATCAATTTTGAGAAATTTGCATAGTTTATTATTGCATGATTATTTTGCTTCCAAAATTTTTTTTAAATTCATTAGGGAAATTTGTTTCATATAACAAAACACGTTAAAAATTAATTAAGGGAAAAATGTTCATGTAAGTGCACGATTTGTAGCTTCAACATAACTCACTTTATGAATACTTTTTTTTAAATCTGACTTAACGAGCTTTTAACTAACCCTCAACAATAACTCAAATGTTACATTGGGAGAAATTTGCATAAAATTACATTTTGGTTCTTAACAAAGATTGACAGATTCTTTTGTTAACATAAACAATTTCAAAAAAATATTGAGTGTGCATAACGAAAACACTAAAAAAGTCATAAGGAAATTTGTTTTTTGTAAGTTCATGATTGCTTAAGTGACACATGGAGATTCTCAGAAATAAAGCTGAGTATCGACTCGATTCTAAATGCCAATCGATCCCCGCTCGATCTACAACATGATTTAGTTAGAAAAATACTAGCGATAATGCGGCATACCTCCGCTCGGGTTTTCCTATATATTTGTGACATATTGTGACGCAGATTGCGATACATTTCACTGAAACATATCGTAAAATAGCCGTGCGGGTATTGCATATCGGAATTTAATTTTTAGCGCTCTCCGATAGTTTCGCTTTGCATATATTTAACAGTTACTATACATGTATACGCATCGGATGGAAAAATATTATGAATGAATCACAACAAAAAAACAACTGCAATTCATTACTATAGCGGCGTCGTATAAATAGATTTCGGTATCCATGTTTTCAAACATAAAAAAACGTGGAACCGAGGAAAAACAATTTTCAATTGGGTACGTATCAGATCAGAGAGGTGTTTTAACGCTTGCTACTATTTACCATAACGTGTTCTCAAGCCGGCTTGTTAACGCTCAGCGGATCCAAGCTTTCCAGAGAAAAGTCGTCGTTGCCGAATGATATTCCCCGACTGAATCCATCCTGAAACAAAAGAATAAACTGTTTAAAACCAAACTGAAATGATAGGTTAAATACACATTTTCATGACAAACAGTATTTTAATCATTTTTCTAAAGATTTAGGAGAAAAATATTACTTCAAGATTTTCAAAAACATTTTTAAATAAATAGTTAAATCAACGAAATGAACCTGACGTTACTGATTCATTTTCAAAATAATGTTGAGATACAGTCAAACCTCGTTATAACGAATTACTGTTATAACGAACAGTATTTCCAATCCCTGTCACAGCCTATACATAAATAATGTTAATTTCTACTGTTATAATGAACAGATTTTCGAGGTCCCATGCACTAAGGTTACATAACATCACTCGAAATACACTCGCTAAACCCATTTATCAGCTCACAGAAGGTGCTGTCAAAATGTCATCGATCTGATGACAGACTTCCCGTTGCGAGAGTCCCATTTGCACCATCTTCAAAAAACATTATTTCAAACAACTTTTACTCGTAGGTGTGCAGGGTAGTTAAGTGTCCGAATAAAATTTCGACTTCCTTCTCATTCAGACTTTTGACACTTTTGGACACTTAGGAGAAATGTTGCGAAAGAAATAATAAACAATCTCCAATGACAGATTATTTCAAATAAATCACCACTGTGCCCTCAGAAAAGTTGTAGAATACTGTACAAAAAAAAAATATTGTGCAAGTATAAATACAATTTATTTTTAAAACTCATATTTTTTCTGGCTACTGATATAACGAACTACGGTTATAACGAACAAATTTTGTTGGTCCCATGCAATTCGTTATAACGAGGTTCGGCTGTACTTCAAGCTTTTCAAAAACATTTTTAAATAAATAGTAAAATCAACGAAATCAACCTGTCGTTACTGAGCCATTTTCGAAATAATGTTGAGATAATAACCTTCTCGAGTTGAATTGAATAGAATTGACAGAATGCAGTTTATCATTTTGATGAACACAGATAGAAAACATCAAGTGGATGGACCATCTGTGATTCTCGATGGATGCTCGATGGTGGACACCAAGCTAAAAACTGGATTGCTCTCAAAAGTAACCATTTCGCATTCATGAAACCTGCCCGAGACTCGATTCAATACACTCACAGTCAGCACTCGAGATGCCATGTGGTGGGGAGAAGGTTTAATTTACCAAAGTACCAAAATGTTACGGCAAAATCATAGCAAAAAGGAAGCAAACATCAATGATTCTCTGCTCTCAACTGAAAACAAGCTTGCAACAGATCGGCCAGTGATCACTCACCCTCATTTCGCTCAACCTCTTGTCCAGGTCCCCGATGGCCGACTCCAGTTCCTGCGCGCCGAGGTGCGAGGGCACCTGCCCGAAGTCTCCCATCCCGAAGGGGTCCTCCGTCGTCCCCGGGTTCTGTTCCTGCGTGGGGCTCAGCGGCGTTGGGACGCACGGGGCGAACGGCTCGGCCCCGAACAGGTCTTTTCCTTGGTTATTGAAATGCGGCTGCGGTGGTTGCTGCTGCGGCGTCGGCATCGTGGCGAAAGTGTTGTGGGACGGAGTTTGAGAGAAGATGTTGCCATTGGTCAACGACGGCGGCGGCCGAACTAAAATTGGAAAAAAAACACGTAAAAATGCGAAGCTCAAGCCCCGCTCGAGACAGCCGTGGAAAATGCAACCTACTGCATGGCACCGATGTCATCGAACCGTTGACGGCCGAGGCAGTGTTGCAATTGCCGTTGGTGGCCCTTGGATTGAAATCCTCAAAATCGTCCATCGCCAGATTTTCCAACTTAGTCCCCACTATGGGGAGGGTCGTACCCAGCTCATTGAATAATTCCTGAAACAAAAAAAACCTTAAGAATATGCGCGCTGATGCTATCTCAAGTCTCGGCATAACCTCACCGTAAAATCACACCTGTAATGGACAAAAAGTGACTGTGCACAAACAAACGCCTTACTTGTGAGGGACTAAGTGCCACTTCTTTTGATTGTGCTCGTGTCGGAACGGGTCTAGGTGGGTGCGAGGAAGGTTTCGGAATGCCGTCTAATAGCTGGGAATTGTTTTCGTGCCAAACGTTTCCGTTAACTTGATATATGTCCGCTGGCTGCAAAAGAGTTCGGACAATCAAACACTACTGACAATGACTATGAATTCAGTGCCACTATTGACATTGTCGATGAAAACATCGGGATAACTTCAACCGATTCCACTTGAAATCCACTTCAACCAACAACCCGACAGCTTGCAACACCATATGGTAAAAGTCAAAGGGGCTGATTCATGTTTATCTGTATTTACAGAATTATAACTGAAGAGCAGAGAAGAGCCGATAAACATAATCGTTGCTGTTGGGAAACTTTAATTGGCTCGACATCAAATGTAGCAAATTTTGTTAAATGGAAGTATAATATGTGGCGCATTTATTTAGCCAGTTAAATTGAGACCTAAGGTCGTTTACAAGAAAAATGCTTAACTGAGCAGCAAATCAAGGAAGATTTTTTTGAAAAAGTTTTGGAAATTCAATACAACAAGAATGTGAATGGAAAACAAACACTGAAACATGTAGGAAATCCTACATGACAATTTCGATAAATGGTAAACCTTTTGTAAATGGCTCGATATCAAATACAGTAATATTTTCAAAAATGGAAGTACGAGCTCGTATATTAAAAAGAAAAATTCATAATTCAACAGGAAATCGATAAAAGTTTTTTTTTAAAAAATGGTGGAAATTCAATAACAACAAAGTTGATCGGAAAAAAAACCTGTAATATTTTTGGTGGATTTTGTGACATTTTTACAACTGGTGTGATGTCAAATAATTTTTGTGAATATTATATTTACTATAAAACTTGATGACCTCGCAGGAAATCGAGGCAGATTTCCTCGCACACATTTTGGAAATTCAGTGGAAGACAAAACATATCAAATTTCAAGCAAAAACACGGCGATTTGCTATGAAATAAAAACGATTCAGAAAGTTTGTTTAAAAATCATAAGACCTTACTTTTGCATGATCCTGTTTATAAGCGTCGGTTTCCGGCTTCCCCTTTATCCTCTCCAGGTCCTGCAGCTGTTGCTTCAGGTCTCTGTTCTCGTCTTCCAGAAACTGGATTTTCTTCTGGAGGATCATCAGCTGCTTGCGCATCTCCAGGTCACGGCCAGACGTCTCCAGGAACCGCCTGTACGCCAGGTCGAATGCTTGGCCGATGGTCAGCGTGATTTCCTCAGCCTAAAAAGATTTCAGATTGAGCCAAAGGACGATGTCTGATCACTGCTTGTTGAATAAATTATTATCCTATGAATCTCCGTATTTCATTTTATTTTTATTAAGTTTCTTATGTTTTCTTGAATTTTCTTCATTTTTATATTTTTGCTGAAAGTATCACTAAGAAATTCAATTTTTGTAGAAAATATGACTTTAATTTTCAATATTTTTTTGTAGAAAATATGACTTTAGTTTTCAATATTTTTTTGTAAATTTCATGTTTTCTCCATTTTTTTGTTGTTAAATTTTAATAAATTCTTAATGAAATCTCTCCTAGATTTCCTGCATGTCATATCTTTGTTTTCAGTTTACTTCAATTTCCAGTATTTCTTGTAAAATCCATGCATTTTCCACATGTATCAAGTTTTACTAACTTTTTGACAAAACGATATTTAAAATACATTTTTATTGTCAGTCTACAAACAGCCTAGAAATTGATTTTTATAAGTTGTTACTGCTGCCAAGACCAATTAGTTTATAAAAAACGTTAATAAATATGGGAAAAAATCGTGATTAACTTCGCAACATTTCCTCGTTTATCAATGCATATCAACGCATTTTTTATAAAAAAAATTGATCCCGTACAGAAAATTCCGGCCTGTTGCTTACCAACTTGTCACTGACGAACACGAAGCACATGTGCTTGTCGCTTTCGGGCTCCTTGGCTATAAAACTAAAGAACTTCTTCTCAGCTTTGTCGTCAGCGCAGTACGAGATCCGGTGCAGCGGATACTGGTGGAGGATGCGCTGAAAGATAAAAAAAAAAACATTTAGAGTGCTTAATTTTAAAAATTAAATTTGGAAAATAAGCTCGAAAGAGCATTGAAATGCCGAGTCTAACCTTCGTTTTGGGTTCTTGGATAGCGACGCCATCTATGGAAATTGTTAGTTCTACTTTCGGGGGCTTCGTTCCTTCTGATTTCTTGATTTGCGACGTGAACTAAAAATCCAACAAGATCACAGAAATTAGTCATTCGTTTCCAAAATTACAGGAACGACAGGAACATTGCGGGCCTTTTGTCAAAGTTGGTATAATCATTTTTGAAAAAGTTTTAAATGTAAAAAAAAACATTTGAGCTATGGGATTAGACCACCATTACTGCACATAAAGCCGATGAAGTGCTTACAAAATATCAAACATAATAATTATTGGAATAATATTGTCTAAAATAAATTTACTAAATGATATAGGGGATTGCTGATTTCAGACTTTGAATCTGATCACCGCAAACTTTTTTTGCTGTTTGTCAAAGGTGGCATAATTTTTTTTAAAAACAACAATTTGAGGTATATGATTACACCATCCTTACTACGCGCAATGTCGACGAACTGTCACAGAGTCAAAAAAATGCACAATTTCACCAAATATCAAAAAAATAATAAGTAATTGAATGATAATATAAAAAAATATGATACTGGGGACTGCTGATGAATTGAAATTTGGGTTTGAATTTGATCACCGCAAACCTCGTGGTTACCTTTAGTTTCCTGATGCCTTCCTTGACCACATCGATGCCTTTAGCTTGGTCGACTTCCGTGTTGCCCAAAAACTAAAACAATAGAAGAGCAAAAAAAAAAAACAGACGAATTAATACAAAAACTTTGGCGTGGGCATCACATGGCATGCGGCAAATGGGGAAGTGCTATCGTCAATTTTGGCGGCCTTGGGAGTAATGCGCAGGAAATTAAATAGACTTCACTTAAACATTTTCCAGGATTTGGCAATGTTAAATCAATGATTTATGTTGCAAGAACATGAAAGGTCCTGCTGGTGTCTTGACTCTTCCAGGCACTTCCTTGCGAATCAGAAATAAAGTCTGGGTCGATGATCGGGAATGACATTTGTTTTACAATGCTCGAGATGTCCGACAAGCATCGGCTCTACACAGGATGGCTCCAAAACCTGATAAAATTCAGTGACATTTCTGCCAACTTTTATGAGCAGCACTAACAGCAGTCTTGTTGAAAAACACTTTGCTCAGATATCAAAATTGGGTCCAACAATTATGTTTCTCTAACTCTTCTTATTTAGCGTTTCATCATCTCATCTATGGTTAAGTGCTAATATATTGTATGTCGATGGCTGTGTGCACAGAAATTGCATGTCCACTTGGTTAGATTGTTCATAATCATATCTTGTTATGAGTCCATGTACATATAACTTCGGTTGTTTTACATAACTGGCAACTTGTGCAGCTTCATGCAAATTTACAACAACATTTTCAATCTTGAGCATCTAATCTTGTTGCATCGATATAACAACATTTATAATGACAAGGACAGCAACGTCAGAAAAATCTTAACGACAAGAAGACAGTCGTAACCAACTCGTAACTCGTAAACTACTTTAGCATATGAAGTATATCAAGCAGGGAATTGATCTCCTATTTAAAATGTTAGTTAATAATAAATCATAAATACATACTCAATTTCTTTATCTGAATAATTAGACCAGATTTGTGTATTTTCCGAATATTGATAGTAATCAATATTTTTGTGTATTTTCTGAATATTGATAGTAATCAATTTTAAAAAAGCACACAAAAATCTGGTCTAATTATTCAGTTATTATCGGCGTTACTATAGGCTATGATTCTAACAGTGGGTCTAGCTTTTGAAATTGAAATTTAGTGAAAACTCGGTGACCGAATGGAAACTGCAAAAACCCACAATCAAAAATAAAATGCAGTTTACGGTTTTTATAATGGTCATGATCAACATTTTTTGGGTAGCAGAAGACAGTTAATACGAGCCCGTGTAATTTAGCGGGATGTTCGACTACATTTCCAATAGTGCAAAACACAAAAAATAGTTGTTGAATTATATTTTCTCTACTATATAAGGCTTGATCTAAATTTTCATCTGATTTTTCTCATTCAAATTGGACTTGGATCTAAACTTTTCCTCATGAAGATCTATCGCATATCACTTGGCACTCGTGCCATGCATCGGCACGAAACCCGAAAACGTTTCCTGCTAGCAAGGTGCCAGGAAGGCCACTGAAATTAGGGGCAATCGTGGCCTCGGCATCACCACCGCGAAGGTGAGATGTCAGAAAACCGAATTCCTGAATTTCCTGGGTTGCTAAAAATAGGTGCCAGACGGGTCAAGAGTGGCCGAGCCGATCTGCAAGGCCCAACGGTGAGCAACAGGCTGAATAAAAATCATTGATGAAGGAGAGGCAAGGTTGCTCGGCTGCCCGAGCATAAACTCAGGGGCTTTACCATTATACCTGGACCTTTCGAGACCTCGTGCTTTGCTTTACCTTGACTAGGTAGGCGATGTGGCCTCTTTGCAGCGTGTCCGGAGGATGGATCCAGTCTCGGCCACCTGCGGATCAAAAGAAATAATTAATCAAAAAATGCTGGGAATTGAATCGGTGTGACAGTTTAGTTTCTCAAATGAAGTGAATCAACGAGGGCAGCAGTTTAGTTTCTGAAATGAATAAAACTGAATTGAGGGTTGTTAACAAATGCCCATTTTTGGCGAAATTTTCATGTTACCCGAATTACTAGGAATGTGGGTGCATTGCAAGCCTTTGCCATTAATTTTTGAAAAAGGGTAGTAAAATATACGGAGATTTTATGGCGAGCTTAAAATTTTGAAACCATCAAGACGACGAAGAGAATTGCACTTCAAGCTTTCTTTAATTTTTTGTTTTCGAATTGTATTTTGAAATCAACGATAATTTTAAGTTTTTAATATCCATGTTTACTTGGCTTTTGATTTAGTTGCCATATTCACTCATTTTCTGAACAATGCTTACATATTTCAGTTATTGACTAAGTTTACATAGATAAATATCGCCAAAAGTGATCAAGTATGTCATGCATGTAAGCCTGTTTAACATGCCTTAACTAGATTACTTGGGTTGCCGTGATTACATTCACAGCAACTTTAGTTTTTAAAATATACTGAAGCCCCACTAAAGCCTTTTTATTTGCACGTATTTTTATTATCTATATTTAACTTTTTTAGTTAATAATTGCTTACCCTTGTCTATATTTTCAAGACCTGCATTTACACTTATTGGCTGAATTAACTTTGCTTACTCATATCATTATTTATTTATTTTTGGATATCCTTGCTTGCTGTTTTTTTTTAAGTTGTGCTTATTTTTTTATTAGTTGAATACACATTTTCTGAGTTACATGTACTATGCATCATTAGCCTTATTTACTATTATTTTTATTAATATTTACACACCTGTCCTTTTTATCAAAACTGGGATTTACACGCACACCTACTTATTACTTAATGTATATTTTGGTGTATTTTCCAATGTCGGACCAATTTGTTTTTCGAAAAACACCGCTAATTTCCAATTTTTCATTTACTCATTTTTTTTAATGAGTTTTGTTTAGCTCATTTTTTTCCTTGACCAAACAGCATTTCCTTAGACATTGTTAGCAACAAAATACAAAACAGTGATTTATTTGCTTTAGTTTATAAACTGGGGCAATCTGTAAATTTGTTTGCAGAATTTCAGACGATTTTCGACCAATTTTTAGCTGAAAAATCCATCATTTTCCACGTAATTTTCGACCAATTTTTAGTTGAATAACCCATTATTTTCCACGTAATTTTCGATCAATTTTTAGCTGAAAAATCCACCATTTTCCACGTAATTTTCGACCAATTTCTAGTCGAAAAATCCATCATTTTCCACGTAATTTTCAATCAATTTTTAGCTGAAAAATCCACCATTTTCCACGTAATTTTCGACCAATTTCTAGTTAAAAAATCCATCATTTCCCACGTAATTTTCGGCCAATATTTAGCTGAAAAATCCATCATTTTCCGCGTAATTTTCGACCAATTTTTAGCTGAAAAATCCATCGTTTTCCACGTAATTTTCGACCAAGTTTTGCCTGAAAAATCCATCATTTTCCACGTAATTTTCGACCAATTTTTAGCTGAAAAATCCATCCTTTTCCACGTAATTTTCAACCCATTTTAAGCTGAAAAATCCATCATTTTCCACGTAATTTTTCGCGAATAAATTTCACGTAATTTTCATATCCAGCATTCACTGTGCACTAATCAGTCATCAATCAGAGGGGGTGTTCAAAAATTACGCTTTTGTTTTTGCATAATATTGAACGCCCCCACCACACCACGCAATACAGTGGTGTCCCAAAAGTTGAGTAAATTTGAGAAAGTCTTTTCTCCCACCCTGTGACTATGTCTCACCTCCTTTGTGGTTGTTCTGCCTATTGTTGTGCGTCCACTTGAGGATGCTGGACTGCTTAATCATGGTGGGATAACAATGTTGTGATGCCCGGGGCCAAAAATAACGGATTCTGGTGCACGCACTCACTACCTGGAACGAAAACAGAAAAAAAAATAAATAAAATGTGAGAAGAAAAGGTGAGTCAACGAAAGGCTAAAGAAAACACGTGGAAACGGGGTCAAAACGTCCTGAAAAAATAAAAAGTCAGTATTTGTATACCCTGTATTAAAAAGGCTTTTGGGGGCAACTTTTGGAGCAGAAATTGGAGTCAATGAAAGGGAAAGTATGGACAATTTTAGGTTCTAATGCTGGTGGTTTAGTGAAAGTTATTCAAAACTTTACAAAAAAAAGTTGAAGGACTGATAAAAAAGTTAGTTTAAAATGGGAAGTTAAGTTATTTTTAACAAAGCTACCTATAGTAGAGAGTAGTTAAAATAAGTCAATTTTCATAAAAATAAAAATGCATAAAATGCAGCACATAAGCCTTGCAGGAAATGAGCAGAAAATGCTTGACAAAAATGCATTAATTTATCAGGAATTAATGAAAATTGAACTCACATTTCAGAAAAATGAAAAACTTAAGAAAATAAACAGGAAATTGAAGGCAACTGATAATAAAAGATAAGGAAGGCAGGTTGGTTTTGGCGAAATTTTGAAGAAAATTATAAGCTTGAAATATCGTTTTGCCAAAAATTTAGTAAGAATTGATACAAGTAGAAAATGCATGAATTTTGCAGGAAATACCAGCAAAAAAGATTGCGAAAATATTCAAATAAATTATGATAAAATATATCAAAAAATGCATAAAATACAGCACATTAGCTTTGCAGGAAACTAGGCATAAAATGCTTGACAGAAAATGCATTAATTGATTAGGGATTAATGAAAATTGAAGTCACATTTCAGAAAAATCTAAAAAAAAATAAACAGGAAATTGAAGTCAGGCTTAGTCAGCTGATAATAAAAAAATAAGGAAGGCAGGTTATTTTGGCAAACTGTTGAAGAAAATTTTAAGCTTGAAATATCGTTTCGCCAAAAATTTAGTAAGACTTGATACAAGTAGAAAATGCATGAATTTTGCAGGAAATCCCAGCAAAAAATATTCCGAAAACATTCAAATAAACTGCAATTATTCTGCCATTAATGGCACTTTTTTACATTTATGGCGAAATAATTGCAACACAAGTATTGCAAATAATTGCAGAACAAGTAGAAAATGCATGGATTTTGCAGGAAATCCGAGCAAAAAATATTTCCAAAATAGTTAAATAAATTGCAATTATTCTGCCATTAATGGCACTTTATTACATTTATGGCGAAATAATTGCAATGCATTTCAATATTTTCGGAATATTTTTTGCTGGGATACTGGACAATTTTGAGTAAATTTCAGTTAAAATACGTAAAAAGTCCTTGAAAATTGGAAGATTTGCAGGCAACTAGGCTGGTTCTGGTATGAATTTAGTACAAATTTAAGGAAAGAAATGCATACTAACAAAGTTTGATGAAAGTTGACAAAGTATAGGAATCTAGTGCATTAACAGTAAATTCTCATCTGCTGTAAACACAGAAACGTTTTAGCAAATGTTTGGCAAAATGTCTAGCAAATGAAATCTAATGCACATGTGCAATGTAGATCACAGATATCAGCATTATATTCCTACCAGGCAAACTTAATGAAAGTTGGAAAACAAAAAAAGAAAAAAGAAAAAAAAAATGCAGCACACGATTATGTCAGCTGACATACATTATTCAGCAATTGCATTTGGTCAAAATGAATTTTTGTCCATGAATTCGGAGCAATTACAGGCCATTTCCACATCGTCAGCCACGAACAAAGGCGAATATCACCATATTTTATCACATATCTAATCGTTTTGAACATAAAAACTCTGCACCAGTTGACAATTTATGGGCGACCCTCGCAGCCCAGTGGCGACCAGGGCTTCCGTGTGAATTTGCAATTCAAATTTAAGCTCCAATTTCCCGGTGAAATAATTTATTAGCATAATTGGTCGAATTGTGGCTGTCACACGACGACACTGGAGATTGGGCCAGGAAATTGCACCTTAAATTTGATCACTTTGATCAAGTCGATCATGTCAATGTGGGTCACCACAGGCCATTAGATTGATAATGGAAACTATAGACGATTGTTCTCCAGACTCCCCTCCCACATTTCCATTATTTCGATGCCCATTTTCCACAGGTTGGTTCACACGGGGGTCAAAAACCCCAAATTGAATAGCTGGTGGGTGGCAAATCCCCCATTGCACCACGGTCCATTTAAGCTTATCCTTCATTACCCAAAAACTACTTATAAGAAGTTATAAGAAGAAAGTTTTATTTATTTATTTTTGGAAAGTGCGTTGCGACTTTGGGGACACCCTGCATAAAATAACCAAATACAATTTCTCCTTTCCTGATCAACATATTCAAATATTTTTTTTAAAACATTAACAGGGACTTGTGTTTTATTGGATGTGCTTTTGACAACGTGTGGAAATGTGTATGATAATAATAAAAACGATAATTCTATGTTTGACCTCATATTTTGCTTTATGGGCGATAGATGGCAGCACCTGCCGGCTGAATGGGAATATAAGAGATTTACTGTCGTTGGCAAAATAAAGACTATCTGGAAAAATTCTGAAAACGAAAGGTCTTTTCCTTTTATATAGCGCAGGAACTTACTATCGATATAAACTTTGAATTAAAACATTTAGTTTCATTTGAAATTATCAAACTGTCCAAAATTATCAAAATTTAATTGCAAAAAATCACTTTCAATGGGCCTTAAGGGGATAAGATTTCACAATTATGAAGACACAGTGGGCACACTTACTGTTTTTAGAAATTTTTAGAAAGTTTTGAAAACATGATAAACAAGGTAATTTTCACTTCTATTTCCATACAGGTCAGGTCAGGTCAGGTCAAATTCAGTCAAAATAAAACTTTGTGCAATTTGAGAATGCAATCTGAATTCAATCAAGAGTGCAATCAGAAGGCAAACATGATGACACAAGGGCATTGTTATTGAAAAATGGATTGCATTCATTGCGAGGTACTATCTGACAACATTCAGATTGCAATCTTATTATTAACCATCTGCATGCAGATTGTAATCTGGGCCATCCAGGGCCATCTTATTGGCCCTTGTATTCACTGTGAGGTGCTATCTGACATGGGATTAAATTCAGATTGCAATGTGAATGCAAGCAAGAGTGCAATCAGCAGGCGAAATTGATAGCACAAAGGTCTTCTTATTGAAAAATGGATTGCATTCATTGTGAGGTACTATCCGACAACATTTAGATTGCAATCTTATTCCAAACCATCTGCATGCAGATTGCAATCTGAATGCAATCAACAGTGCAATCGGAAGGTAAAAACTATGGCATTCATTGTGATGTGCTATCTGACATGGGATTACATCCAGATTGCAATGTGAATGCATGCATGCAAGAGTGCAATCAGCAGGCGAAATTGACAGCACAATTGCCTTCTTATTAAAAAATGGATTTCATTCATTGTGAGGTAGTATCAACTCTTATTGCAAGAGCCTTGCTAGAGTGTATTTTCAAAAGTCACATTCGAAAAACACCAGAGAAAATTAATGGAGTTAGGCCTGCCACTTAATCATGTTTCACAAAAGCTACACGATTCGTCCTTGCCATGTAACTCAAAAAGTCTTTTGTGTTCATTTTGAGCCTACACTGTTTTCTCGCATTGTTGGGAGGCCTGGAGCCTAAACTGATAACAAACATCCAAAAAGGGTTTACAAATTTGGTCGCTAATTATACCGACCACGCTGTGCACGACAGAGGCTCGAGTCACTTTAAGTTGAGCCCTACGGTGGCGCCATCTAGCGCCACAGGAGGAAAACCTGAGAAACAGTACAAGCACACTGGTGTAGGGTGTCAAAAAGTCGATTTTCAAGGACTTTTTAAAGTGTCAGCCCCTGAGACCAGGAAATGCACCAAATGCCTTCACCATGATGCCATATTATGCTGGGCAGATCAAAATTTTAATTTTGAGGGATCCCCACCCACCAGCACCTGGTCAAGCAGGGCGACCTTGGTCCTAGCCTCGATGACGTCATGACGCATTTTTGGGAAGGAGAAATGCCCCGAAAATTCACCTTGACAAGGGGGCCCACCTGGTGGGGTGGGGCCGGAATTTGGGACTCCACCCAGGCTGAAATGCATGTACGTTTTTTGAAAATGTCCTAACTGGGACATGGGATGATTGCTTGAGTTTCTTGACTTTGTGTCGAGAAATTTGTTAAATTTCCCTGACTTTTATAAAATAAATAAATTATTTCCCTGATTTTTCCAGGCCTTTAAAACTTCCCTGATTTTTCCAGGCTTTTAAAACTCCCTTGATTCTTCCAGTCCTTAAAACTCCCCTGATTTTTCCAGACCTTTAAAACTCCCCTGATTTTTCCAGGCCTTTAAAACTCCTGCATTTTTTAGGCCTTTAAAACTCCCCTGATTTTTCAGGCCTTTAAAACTCACCTGATTTTACCAGGCCTATAAAACTCCCCTGTTTTTTCCAGGCCAATTAGAACTCCCCTGATTTTGTCAGGCCTTTAAAACTCCCCTGATTTTTCCAGGCCTTTAAAATTCCCTTGATTTTTCCAGGCCTTAAAACTCCCGATTTTTCCAGGCCTTTAAAACTCCCTTGATTTTTCCAGTCCTTAAAACTCCCCTGATTTTTCCAGGCCTTTAAAATTCCCCTGATTTTTCCAGGCCTTTAAAACTCCCCTGATTTTTCCAGACCTTGAAACTCCCCTGATTTTTCTAGGCCTTAAAACTCCCCTGATTTTTCCAGGCCTTTAAAACTCCCCTGATTTTTCCAAGCCTTTAAAACTCCCCTGATTTTTCCAGGCCTTTAAAACTCCCCTGATTTTTCCAGGCCTTTAAAACTCCCCTGATTTTT
>JAQFYZ010002122.1:0-18709 GCA_034695085.1 Cylindroiulus punctatus
TTCATCGTTTAATAATGAAGGGCGTAATTCGCGACTTAACAGAACAAATATGCACCTAGTGGACGAAACATTGTACAAGGTAGGCAAGAAATTTAACGTTTTTATTTATTTGTTAACGCGAACGTAAGTCGCAAGATATTTTGAATGGTGTGCAGGGGTGTCCCCAAAGTCACACAGCTTTAAAACGGCTTACGATGGGCCTTAAGCTTCAACATTTGTACTTTTTTCGTTTAGAGTGTACTGCTATAATTTAACTTAACTGCGACAAAATTGGGGGGGGGAGGGATATCGACGCGTGGATTCGTCTAATTTCATAGACAAATATTCCTGGTGGGATTAGTGCTCGATTTCCCTTTTTGCTAAGTAATATTTTTTCCCATTTGGATATCCCTGCGCATGCGCACTCGTTTACATATGGATCTTCCACGAGCTGCGACATTATGGATTTTCCGTATCTTGAAAAGCACCCCCTCCGATTAGTTATCATCTCCAGCAAGATTAGAAATATTCGCAGGCGCTGGGAATTTGCCATTAATCATTACCCCAACGAAATTTGTCCTCGCAGACGTTCTCTATTATGTGCCAGAATTATCTCAAACAAATACAGTAATACCTGTCTAAGTCAATACTGTAGGGACCGGGCATCACGTATCGGTTTAGACAGGTTATTGACTTAGGCAGGGCCATTAATCAAGCATGGGGACCGGCTGCTGATATTAGGTTATGGAGGTTATAAGTTTACACAGTATAAGTTAAGACAGGTTCTACTGCAACAAAGTTGGTTCGTTTACGCTGTTTTAGAGCCACCATTACCGCCGCTTTGGGCGCTAGGGGCCGTATACTCTCCCGTGACCATTGTAGCGATGATGAATAGCACTGGATGAGACGTGCCTGGGTGCCCTTGTCAAAAGACACTACTGTCAAGCACATGCGGAAAATGTAACGAGAGAATTTGCTTTGAAAATATCGAGATGCTCGTCCAATCCCGACCACGAAGGGAAACTTTTGTAACCGAACACGAGTGGCTTTTCTCGTCAAAACAAGAGGGCACTATTGCCGTAATAGTGTGTAGTCATCTGGAATATTGGATGCTACAGATGGAAGTA
Source organism: Cylindroiulus punctatus (assembly GCA_034695085.1). Lineage (NCBI taxonomy): Eukaryota > Metazoa > Arthropoda > Diplopoda > Julida > Julidae > Cylindroiulus > Cylindroiulus punctatus. The sequence goes on from JAQFYZ010002122.1 coordinate 1,107, forward strand.
TGGGGATTCGAAAACAAAATCAGTTGCCCCTTAAGGATTTATTTCGTGGAATGATTAGTTATAAAATGTCCCCAGTCGATACGAGCCCATAGCATGTCCATTGAAAGAAAGGAAAGGTATAGGGCTTATATGCTTATATATGCTTCAATTGTATCACTTGGGACCGTTTTGTCAAGTGATGGATAAAAACCAACAATGGGCTTTATTGGAATTATAAAAGAAATTGCCAGAAATAACATAAATGGATACGCCATACACTTTAAACCTTAAAGGTGTGTGTGTGTGTGTGCGCGCGCATATGCATGTGCGTGTGTGTGTGTATGAGGCTTTAGGGTGCAAGGCCTACAAGGCTAAATGGCGCCCGAACAGCGAGGTAAACATATCAACAGTGGTGTTGCGAAACAACTGCGAGAAGGCAACAAGATGAAGCTAGCAAACAAGCACGGCGAAGAAATCAAGTATGAGAAGGGACTGGGACGGTCGTGGTCGATTTGGAAGGGGAACTGACCTCGACATTCGCCCAAAGGCTGTGGAAACCACGAAAACCATACCCGGGGAGCGAACCCCAGATCTCCCGACCGCGGGCGGAGACGTTCACCAAATGACCAACCTGCTCGGTATCGTAAAGGTAAAAATGCAGTTTTTGTGGGGTACAAATGCACATATCATATACAGTAGAACCTGTCTGAACTTATACTGTGTAAACATATAACCTCCATAACCTGATATCAGTGGCCGGTCCCGAGCTCGTTCCCATGCTTGATTAATGTCCCTGTCTAAGTCAATAACCTGTCTAAACCGATACGTGATGCCCGGTCCGTACAGTATTGACTTAGACAGCTTAGACTGTATGTATCATATATGTACCCAAAGGGATGAAATCACAAGAGTAGACTCAAATGCATCCCTAGGAACACATGTCATGGGTACGCGTGCAATCAACATATGTACCCATTAGGTGTGTATATAGTTTCAAAACATTTGTACTTTTTCCGTTTATAGTGTAGAGGAAATTGCTAAGCTACACCACAAATGATGGTGGTTTAGTCCACATTTCCCATCGTGTTGAATTATGACCAATAACAGAGCAACACAAACAAATGGATTAGCCGAACACTATATACAGTACTAGTCGAGAATAGTTTGAAATTAAAAATCTGGCATGTAAGAAAAATGCCACAATCGATAAGAGAAATTCCAGACCTTTTGACTTTTTCCATAATCAGCCAAATTCCACATTCTAGTTTAGATTATACAATAGCTTCCTTTTTGAAATAGCCAGAAACCTGTTACTTTTACACAAGTCCTGCGTGCGTTTCGACATTTTTCAGACAATCAAAAAATTTCAATTTGCTCGATATTAAGTTTCATTTTTATGAAGGAAGTGTTTTGAATAAACGTATGTAAATTCCTCTTATCGAATACAGGTCCTATTCATATCATCCCAACTTGTTAAAGCTGGCCATTGAAGGTATATTCTGCTCTGGATTACTAGCAGTTAGGTTTGGATGATGAAACATTAGCACGCCCCGTTCAATATTTCCACGATATAGAGCCCATTCAAAATATCAGTTTTAATTAACGTTTATAAGGTGCAGGATGAGAAAAAATCAATATTAATTTCTACAAGCTGTCAGCTGCATGCGTGCAATTAGAGGCTAATGCGCTTTAAAATCTGGTTGTTTTGAAGCCTCTAATTGCATTTCTGACAAGCCTGTTCCAGACTATAAATACCAATAGTTAGGGTTATTGAATGCCAAAATCATTCTTTCGCGAAATCTCAATTAGCGAAGCAGCTCTGGCAGCTTTGAAAGAAATATAATACATAAATTATATCTTCCGCTCGGATCCGCTTAAAAATTTCCTTCGTAATCAAGTGCATGCAATGTATGTACCGGAATGTTGAGAAATTACAATACTGTACATCGCTGAAAAATAAATAACACACATGCAGTGTTTGTTTGTTGAAAATTTGCGATGAAACTGGGCCTAAATCGCCGCACTTAATGAGGTCTAATTACTACAAGATTAGCTTTTTTCTGTACATGTATTTGTTATTTCGTTCAGCGATAATTCATGCATTATTTTGCTATAATACGATATATGCATGATCGTACTAGTGCAAGTTCAATTTTAAATACAAGGATGAAGTGGGTTTGCAAACATGTATGCGCAGCCTACATTTTTAGATTAAATTTTAGGACTTTAAAAAGTGACATTTTTAGTAGTTGACAATGATTTTTAATTCACATTTATGATATACATATAATTCATTTTTGAGCAATTTTCTTTAACAGAGCTACTTCTACATTCAATGAATTCACTTTGCTCACCATCTCATAAACAAGTTGTGGAGCGTATTTAGGACTTTTTTAGGACTTTTAGGACTTGGTCGCCACCCTTATACATGTACAAATCATGTTGTTAAGTACATATAGGTTGACCACCAAAAATATAGATAGGAGAAATTTTGACAGCCAAGACAAGTGTCAATCTTAGTGTATACTAGACGTAGTGTCATACGATATGTAAATGTGATTAAGTGCACACTATATTCCAGCTCAATCAACACCTGCTTTTACACTGTTTTACATGTAATTTACATTCACAACATCAATGCTTCACGTGATCAACAATCGTTGTTTCTTCGTACAGCACAAATATCTAATACTTCTCAAATGCAAGTTTGTTTCATCTCCATCGGATGAACTTTTCCATTCTCATAACTATCATCTTTCCATAAAATGGATGCTGGATTTTTCTCATTTGAGAAAAATCAAGACCATTCTTGAAGTTACACTTTATTTCGTTGTCCAAATCTTTGATGCAAATCATGATGAAAGACTTACGAGCAATTTCTTTTAATAGTATACTTTGTAATCGATATAGGTAATGAAAAATTGGCAGATTGTATACAATTTCCGAAAGGCTTATCAACATTTTAACAGATGAGGGAGTCCTGCTGCTAAACTTTTAAATAAATTTCCTGTATTTCTTCCTTTTCTGCTTCCTTAGGATGTGGCCGCCATATGCCTCGGTCTCACAACCAGCCATGTCTAGGTACATCCACTAACCCTTTAAGCCTATGCTGAAACTGTCTCAAAGCTTCTTTCTTCCACATTACTTTTATTACAGTGTATTGCTTTTAATGTTCTATAAAAATTACTTTTCTTAGAATGTTTTGTGTAAGTTAATTTATCATAGAAACCATTCTTGCAAACCACCCTCCTTGGGAGTGCTTTGCATTCAAATTTTTCGATGCAATTTATAAAAGCATTTCTATTTCACCTTCATTTGCATGAGCATGTTGACATTATCAGCACGATGTCTTCCTAAATTATGCAATATTCATTAATAGAGATTCCTTTCAGGATGTCAACGTGTCATTTCATACCCGGTAGCATTAGTTGGTAATTAGAAAACGTTAGCATATCTCAAGTGAGAAAACTGATGTCTTCAGTGTAACAGCACATTATACAGTTTACAGTCATAGACCGTTCAGCGGAAAGTCCGTAAGGCTGAATATTTCCTTCTCGGCAAATATCTGCCTATCTGCTTGAAACGGATTTATTAATGCCCATTGAAAGTGATTTTTTGCAATTGAATTTTGGTGATTTTGGACAGATATGATAATTTCAAATGAAACTCAATGTTTTAATCGAAAGTTCATATTGATAGTAAGTTCCTGCGCTATATAAAATTACAAGACATTTAGTCTTTGGCCAGATATTCTTTATTCTGCCAACGACAGTAAATCTCTTATATTCCCATTCAGACGGCAGGTGCTGCCCTCTATCGCTCATAAAGCAAAATAAAAAGTCAAACGTGGAATTATCGTTTTTCTTAATATCATATGCATTTCCACAAGTTGCCAAGAGCACATCCCAAAAAAACGCAAGTCCCTCTTAATGTTTACAAAAAATTATTTTAATATGTTGATCAGGAAAGGAGAAATTGAGTTTCGCAAATTTGTGCAGGGTGTGTGGTCACTCCATGGTATTCGAGTGATTTTAGTCTGAGATCGAAGTAAATGAAACACACACTCTGCCATTTGGTGGACGCTTATTAAAACAGTGTTGTCAGTCAGTGACAACCTCACCAAAAACTCCCTATGAAATCCCTAGTTCCCCACAGGGTGTCCCCAAAGTCGCAACTCACTTTCAATGGGTTTTAAGCTTGGAATGTTTTCCAAACTTTGTTCCTCACAACTCTTAACAGTATCTTAATTCATTCGTGCAACCAGGATAGGTTTGTAGGCTCATATGATCACACCATCAAAGAAATGTAAACCAAACTATGCTGCGGCATTGTCATACGTGTATCAAAGTGCAGCCAAGCCCGATAACAACCACAATTTGTTACCCTTTTAAAAAGCGATTTTGAAGATACAAAGCATTTAGACACATACAGTAGAACCTGTCTTAACTTATACTGTGTAAACTTATAACCTCTATAACCTAATATCAGCGGCCAGTCCCGAGCTCGTCCCCATGCTTGGTCCCTGCCCAAGTCAATAACCTGTCTAAACCGATACGTGATGCCCGTTCCCTACAGTATTGACTTAGACAGGTTCTACTGTACTCAATGTTATCTCGAAGAACATTTCATGCAGAGGATCCCCATTCACCAGTCCATGGCTTCAAATAGAAAACATAACAACCACCTGTGTGCCTAAGCCCAAAGTAAACAAAAACTGTTTATGGTGATAACCACGTGGGCGTCCTCGCATGGTGACCCATATTAGACAGCGGAAATAATCGATGGCCCCAATGTGCACCTGTAGCAGATGCGTGACGTCAGCAGCGACCTCATTGCGTGCATTTTAGTTTTATTTTTAAAACGCTTTCTGGTTTATTCATTCATACTTTTGCGCACTTAGGTTTCCTATTATCCGCCAATGTTCAAAAATATCGCCCGGCACGTTCCAGTTGAATTCTCCCCGACATAAAAGCCGCTTCTCCTCGCCGTACAATGCCACAGACCCGGTGCATAAATATAAACCGACTAAGCCACGCTGTGTATCTAAGCAACGACACCTACCAGCCACCAAATATGAAAACGCATTCAGAAAGTTAACGCGGGCCGCTTAGGAATGCCATTTAAAAAAAATCGCTCAGCTAAGCTTCACAGAGCATGATCTGAGAGCATCCACATATTTGCGCTAAATGCCTTTAGTTGCTCGTGGCTTCATCGAATCAGATGCAGAGCAGCATATCAACGGCATTTGTGTTAAATACACACGCACGTTTGACCGTATTCGACATGATGTCCTGCTCCGCCATATACACTATGAGAAAGTGGACTTCTCCTAACGACTCGTAGTCTGACAGTGACTGTCTTGCAGTCATCAACGACTGCACGTCATCAATGGGCAGCCCCTAAAGATGGCAAACAATGTGAACGTCTGTGTACCTAGTGATTGCCATCATCGAGGGGCAGCCCCTTAAAGATGGCAAACAATGCGAACGTCGGTGTACCTAGTGATTGCCATCATCGAGGGGCAGCCCCTTAAAGATGGCAAACAATGCGAACGTCGGTGTACCTAGTGATTGCCATCATCGAGGGGCTGCCCCTTAAAGATGGCAAACAATGCGAACGTCGGTGTACCTAGTGATTCCCATCATCAAGGGGCAGCCCCTAAAGATGGCAAACATTGCGAACGTCGGTGTACCTAGTGACTGCCATCATCAAATAGCAGCCCCTCAATGATAGCAAACAATGCGAACGTCGGTGCACCTAGTGATTGCCATCATCAAGGGGCAGCCCCTTAAAGATGGCAAACAATGCGAACGTCGGTGTACCTGGTGATTACCATCATCAAAGGGCAGCCTCTGGACAGCCTTGGCACATAAGTCGATCTCAGATAATTTTTGTTATTTTGTTCGGTTTTATAGTCCGGCTTAAATGCCGTGTTTTACGCTGGTCATTTAAGAACATAAACTTGATAAGAAAAAGCCTTTTGTGCAAAGAATGAGTGGATATTATCAAACAGCTATTTACGCAGCACAAAATAAATAACGAAAAAATAATATGTTGCAAATAGTTTGAATTGGGAATAAAAATTTAAGTTTGGATGGATGTGTTTTTGGGGAAGTCTGGCAAGCATGAATAGCAATGCGTTTTACGGACATCTTTTAACATACATGTAATTCAGACGTTCTGATGCATATTTCATGGATGGTAGGACACCTTTTAAAATTAAAAATACACGATGTCATGGAAAGCTTTCGACAATGAACATGGACGTAGCGAGATTGTAGGTTTTTCCATACATTTGTTAAGAATCCTGCCCTATCACTATGTGCTGATGTTTTTAAATTGTGGTAGTGAGTGTGCTAATGTAATGTATGTATTTTATGGGCATGGAAACTTCCATTGGGAAGCCTACGTTACCGTATATTGTAAGATGTAAAATCTTTCACAAATTAATGTTTCGCTTTCAACACGTGCCCTTTTCAGATTACACCAGAACAGAGACAGCATTTTCCATAATTAGCATTCTTCTAATGATAATGGGACATGGATTCTCCATTTACACCTTTCATGAGCCCCGTTACATGTTCAAACGTCTGGCTGGTGGAGTGCACTTTCTAACCGGTAAATAACCAATAGCCTTTTTACGCATGGTCATGAAAATCTTACGATACATAGCCAGCGAAGACACTAGCACGTTTGTTTAGCAACAATGCATTTTTATAGCACAGATCAGGGTGTCCGGTCTGTCTATCTGTCCATCCTCATCCACCATTTTTTGTCCATTGCAGCCGCAACGATCCTGGTGGTGGTGGAGGTGCTCATCAATTCTGTGAACTATGAGTCAAAGTATCTTCCAGACCGTCATCCTATCGGGGCAGAGTGGTCATACGGTTTTTCATTCTTTTTGGCTTGCTTGTGTTTTGCGGCCTTCATAGCAGCCGGATGCGTCTTCATAGCGTGCTCCCGGAAGCGGAAGGGGGAGAATGCCCCCTCGGAAATGCACGCCTTGGCGGACGAACCTCATATTTTGGGGAGAGTGTGAACTTTTATCAAATTTTCTTATGCAACAAATCATGCTCGGAGGCAATCGAATAGCTTTGATGAGAAAACGATGGCCATCATACGGCCCGCAGCAAAAGCATCTTCCCACTGCTTGCTGATGTCCCACCAAGTTTTCCAACATGTTAATAGTTGAATTTAAAACGCATTGTAGATGCTGAATAGCGTAGTAATTTGCACATTTTTGTCAATTGTTCGTGTAATAATGAGGGTGCTGAATAAGGATGGAATATACAGGATGTTTCTAAACTACCTGTACAAATTGATACGGGTGATAGGGGACACCACCACAAACATTTTTTGCCAAATAAGGTGGGGTCGCAAATGTCCTGTCACTGCTACGGGCATTTACAGTCCTTCAGTAGGGTAGGGATAGAACCACTACGTAATCGATTACGTACATGTAATCAATTTGTACAGGTAGTTTGGAAACACCCTGTATAGTTTTGCCATTGGGCGCTTAGAACCGAATAGTCACAAATCCAATCAATAAATTAAATTCAAAAAGTTTTCAGATCTGATACACCCCATATGGAAAAGAAATGTATTTTGAAATGCATACCTAGAAATACATTTTAAAATGCATAGCAAGAAATGTATTTGGGAATACATTGGAAAATACCTTTGGATTGGCACTAAAATATGTATTGTATTATGCATTTCGAAATAAATTTTTAAATGTATTGCAATATATATTGCAAAACACGTGTAAATATATTGAAATGTGTAGTTCAAAATACATATCACGATATATTTCACTATGCATTGCAAATACATTTCCATTCAAACTGCAGTTATGCAAATTTTGTGTAAAAATATTATCTTCACACAAAATTCATTGCATAATCCATTATTGACGAGTTACCTTAGTGAGGTCCATTTTGTGAAATGAATTTAAAATCTTATCGCAATTAGAGCTGAAATGCATTAAAATATAGCTCAGAATTACTATATATTTCGAAATATATTACAACTGCATTATAGAGTTTGGCGTATACATTTCAAAATGCATTTCAAATACAGTCTGCAAATTGAAATACATTGCACAATGCATTTTCTTTGGATATGGGACTAATGTATGTACACATTGGTTACACTATGTTTACACATGCTGACTTAAAGATACCTTACAAATTGGAGAGAGTTTACTTCCAAAATGCACATTGGAGTTTGCTGCAACCTGTTGCAAACTGACTTCTGAATGGTAAATTCAACAGCATGAAAACAAAGTTTCCACGTGTTAACTTCCCAGACCCATAACTAAAGAATGAAGCAGTACTCAGAAAAACACGTCTGGCCAACACAAAGGTCTGTGAACGCAAAAACATGTCTAGGAGATGGTTGACGTACAATAAAACAGCTAAAATTGGTGTAACTATTTCGCTGACACGTGACTTGGATCTTATTGGCACTTTTTAAACGCCATCATGGTGTATGCTTAAGCTATATTAAAGCTATTTATGGATTCAGGTTACTACAGCACATATATTTAGATGAGACCCTATTGACTAAAGGCGGGTGTACATTTGGTCATTAATCTTTATACAGTACATATGACTATAAAGTGTATATACAGTATATTTCATTATATGAGATAGTGTTTGCTTCATGCGTGTTAATATATTTATCAAAGGCAAACGTGAAATTATCTATTTACGGTTACACTTACATAAGTGCTAAAATACTCATCAGATTTTGCAAGTACAGTAGAACCTCGATTAACCGTCAGTCCGTTATGGTAAATTAATTAATTAAATATTAAAAGCAATTATAGTAGTACACTCATAAACACATACATACTGTACTCTATGTACAGTAACCAGATTGTATTTCCAGTTCATAAAAGTGCATTTTTGATCATTCTTTGATATGCAGTGGACGGTTAATCGAGGTTCTACCGTATATGCTGAAATAATACATGTTTGGAAATATTATAGATGCTGTCAGTGGTTGACTGATGAAACTATCGCAAATTATCCTATACCTCCATACATGTATATCTATATTCGCCATCATTTTTTATTACTTTTACATGATAATAATGTCTTATAAGCCGGCATCCACATTAATCTCTATTCAGTGTTGTTCATTTCGATAAGGGCGTATGCCATCGCACTTATATTGCTTTTTCCCACTTCTATAGTGTTCACATTCAGAAGCAGAGATCACGTGTTTTCATGTCAAAATTTGTATTGCTTTCACCTTAGTTGGCCAATGTTATTATTATTAGGCCAGGTTTCAGCCTTACGACCACCATTATTATTAAAAACAGCATAGATATCTGGCTCACATTTCCAGTGCTAGCTTCGCATTGCCATTACCAATCATGTTACTTTGCCATGTAAACTGATCACAACACTGGCTAAGTTATTGTTTTACTCGTATCCGATTGCTTTATGTCAGCGCAAGTTGCTTGCATTGAAATCGATTGTTAAAGTGTAATTTTGAAATTATAGCACCTCCCTTGACTTTTCCAGGTTTAACATAAATTTCCCTGAATGCCTTGACCAATAACCATTAAAAATAACACGTTTTTCAAGAGTCACACAGCTCAAAATTTGCCAATTTACAGGGGACAGTGTCACTTTTTATTTCCTTCACCGATTTATCATCTCTTCATATTTGTGTTAACCAATAACTATCTTTGTAAAATGCGTTTTGCTTCGTTGGATTTTCCTGGCAGTTTCAAAGTAAATTTTCTTTAATTTCTCTTGGCTGTCTAATTTCACTACCCTATTGAAAAACATTCAGCAAAATTCTCTGCAGAACTCTGCAGCAATTTGATATTTTCCTGCAGAAATATTTATGCAGAAGAACTAGTAAGGCACCAAGCTGTCAAACAATTGACACCTGGTTCGATCCCCAGTAGCGGCAATTTTTTTTATACGAAAATGGTAGAAAATATTCTGCATAAATAGTTATGCAGAAGTTCTGCATAAATATTTCTGCAGGAAAACATATTCAAATCCGCTTTTTCCGCATTAATCTGGTTGAAAAGCATCATCCTCCTGAGGGGCAATCGCGATATACATGTATGTACACTCTTAATCTATGCATGATTGCCTTCTTTTCAGGGCCAAATCCCTTTCCCTTCGGAGTTGAAAGCCAATTTTGAAAATTCTGGCAAATGGCTCGCCGTAAAAATGCCATTCAAGTCTGTCTACGACCCGCCAGCTCGATTTTTTTAAGCGATCCAATTCCGGCGGAAATTCACCAGAAACGCGACCAATTTGCGGCAGATGATTATGTCAGGTCGGTCGTAAGAAACCAAAATGACGAAAAAGAGCACTTGGAAGGATGGGGAAATGAAGGGGTGTTACAGCCCATTTCCAGAAGAATTTCATCAGAAATCTGATGGTGAGCAAGCTAGTAAGCAACTGGATGCTACTTAAATGACAAACCAGGGTTCATACTCAAATTTACAAAGTCATCTCCCTGACTTTCCCTGACCAACCCAAGCAAGATTTCCCTGACTTAAAAATTGTGTAAAAATACAGGGTGTTTTTTAGACTTTTCACATGTATAATTAAAAATTACTCGTAAACTATTAGATTGAATAATCGCAATAATTGCAATTGTTTTTGCAAATGAATGGAAAAAATTAACCGATTCTGGAAAAATTCTGCAAAACATTTGCAAAAAAGTGAACCGGTTTTTGCCAAAATTTTGCAAACAAATGAACTGGTACTTGCAATTTTTTTTGCCAACAAATGGAAAAAATTGACCGATTTTGGAAAAATTTTGCAAAAAAATGCAAAACGTTAACCGGTTTTTGCCAAAATTTTGCAAACAAATGAACTGATATTTGCAAACAAATGGAAAAAACTGACCGATTTTGGAAAAATTATGCAAAAAAGTGAACCAGTTTTCGCAAAAATTTTGCATAAAAAGTAACCAATTTTTGCAAATTTTTTTTTAAAAAAATGGTTTTTACTGCAGCCATCACCCTGACCACGAACCCCCTAGACAAATGTTCTAGTTACGCCAATGGGCATGGCCCATGTGATTTTAGTGTGGACAAGAGGGGGAAAGCTAGTATATTTTTGGAAATCATTAGGAAAAGAGGGGGTTAGGTGGTCATTGCAGAATAAGCTAAGATCTTTTTTCATAGCAATAGTGTGGATTTCTTCAATATTTCAGGGAGAGGGGAGGTGTAACAGACTATATAAACTGACTGATTTACTAGCAAACATCATAGTTTTTCTCGACTTTCCCAGAATTTCCAAATAAAACGTGATTTTCGCTGACCCCTGACCATTTTGCCCTTCCCTGACTTTCCTGACTTTCCAGGTGCGTATGAACCCTGATATACTTCACAGGACCTGCATATCTTCAGAATTTGGCAGAGACCATCTGAATGAAATCAAAAACCAAGGTGTTTCTAAGGACCAAAAGGTCTTGATCAATTTCTTCGGAAAACCACAAATTTAAAGATATGAAGGCACCAATTACTAGTTATAGTCTAACGTACACTTGGATTGCTTTCTTTTATGTTTTGCACATAAGTCACCTAGTATACACTGGTACAATGTCTTAAAATCACGCCGATTAATGTAGGAAAGCAAAATACGGTTGAACTTGGGATAAAAATTAAAAAGTTTGGAAGGATGTGGGTTTTTAAGGACTTAATATGTAAAGTTTTAAGGGTAATTGTTGAAGTGCAAGTAAAAAACTAGGTGGAACACTTACATTTTGCAACAGTCTACGTTACGGAAGCTACACGTTGCAAGATGCTTGATGTGGTGCATCCTTCTGACCTCACATTCCGTTACAGAATTCATCACGCAAAGATTGTATTACAACGCGTTTGAATTGTTTTTACCAAATACATGGTTGAATTGTTGAACACCCTTCCCTTATTGCATTAAGATAACTGCTAAGCGATGATGCCGCGTTCTGTAACTGTAAAGTGAAATTTCATGTTAAAATTCGTACACGTTATTTACGGATAGTTCATAACCGGTGTGCAATAATGCAAAACAGCCTAAAGCATGCTCGGGTTATCGATCATCTTGTGTTCGCAAAGTTTAGTGCCTTCATGTTTTCCCTACAGCACCGGCCAATATGCGCACCGAGTTATTTTCATAAACTCCAGCGAGGGCCTATAAACTCGAGCTCGAACGTTAATTAAGTTGCGTGCCAAGAGCCCGAAGAATGCTTATTTCAATCACCTCAGATTAAATATTTCCAATTAAAGATTTCAAGTTCAACAGCATAATTGAGAAAAAAAAATAATGAAGATAACACACCAGCTGTTCACTGCTCGGAGGTGCTGTTATTTTCAACAATGCCATACACATGTATGAAAACCTTGACAGTTTCAAGTTTTACATGTTTTGACTAACTTCATGATTCAGTTTCGAATGTTGTTTTGATTTCATAATAATGCCATAAAATTTGTGCTACCTATGCTTTTTAAGACAAGATTATTAAATTACATTCACCTCGCACTGTTTGTTATTCTTAGGTGTACCTTTGCTGAGTTTAAACGTAAACTAAGGAAGATTCGTCATCTAATGACAAAAACAAAACTGAAACTTTGTCTGATGCATACCGTAAACTATGAGCGTAGTTCATCACTGGTGTAGAAATTTGGTAAAACTTGGTGTAAAAACTTAGTAATTTGATTATCGTTTCTCCCCCTAATTATTTTTGCATTTTTCTTGATCGATGATAAATTTGTTCAATTAAAATAGGCAATAGTTCTCCTTCCATTACAACTATAGGCAATAGAGTATTTTTGCCAGTTAATGCCCAAAGGGAGCATACAGCACTGCAATTCCCTTCGTCATCGTCATAACCACTGCATGTAAATGGAATGACCAAAAATGTTGTTATTGATAATTCATTTTTTGGAGTAACATCACAACGTCTTTTCAAAATGACACATGGGAATAAGTACGTAACTTCTTGAAGTTGCTAACAACCATTCCATGAAACAACACTTCAGAGTACTATGTAGAGCATTCTTCCATAATATTTATAGGTTTAGTTTCAGCCGCACAGAAGTGAGTATAGATTCAACCATGTTGCTTTTGAGATACGTGGCTTGTGGCATTATGGAGTTTGCCAAGAAAAACAATAGCATGCTCTATATCCAAATTCTGAAACTATGATAGTAATGTGAGACCTGGACATTGGCCAAACCATGAAGCACCAAAGAGCAATTGAGGTACGATTTGGTACTTCCACTTGCAGTCAACCGAGCATTGGAGAACATCAACTCCTTCTGTCCTTCTCTGCTAAGTCACTGCCAAACCGCACAATGCCATAAGACACCGTAAACAAAGGTCGAAAGAAAGCATCCATCGCTATTCACTGAAAATCCATAAAGACTTCTGTTATTAACACGGGCCAGTGACACTTACGTTGCCATGGCTACTGAGGTTTCTGCAAAGATGGGAGAATTGTCAAGGATTTGTAACAATATAGAATATATGGCGACATCTATGTTTAAAGCGATATTGCCGATTGATGTCTGCTCGACATTGAGTGGGGACGACTTTTGAAAACAATGTTGTTTCACATTGTTTTCGCATCTATATTTCACACATCATTATTGCAACATCGAAGGATGCTGTGAAACCAATATGGAAATATTGTCGCATCGTAAGCTGTTTATTCGTATTTAAAACGTTCCAACCAATGTCATGCATCCTGATTTCTCAGGTGCAAGCGATACCTCTCACCGAACCAACACAAAGGTAAGTACATCCGGTATGCAAAAATGAGCAATGAAATGAGGAAAGGTAAGCAACACGAAGCAGCTTGTATGAACTGTGTGATAATTCTATCGAGTCTATCGAGAAACCTATAGTACAGGGCACAAATTATATTTTGGGGTTCAAACTCATGAATGTTAACGTTTGATGTAAAAGTAGCAAAACTTGCAGATGAAACTTTGGCATCTGATAATAAAAGGTTTTCGTTATTTTTTCAATACTGCAGCAATACTGCATCACAAACAATACAAGTTTTTTTTTTCCATTTCATGATTCACCATACTAGCGCACAGTAGTTTGGCTCGCATTTGTTGCATTGGTGATTAAGAACTGATGACAAGATAAAATTTCTGGTGACAGGAAATACATCGGCAAAGCTACGTTGGCGAAAACTGGCTTCTGTAAAGCATGTCACTAAAACACCAATCATCAAACCATATAAACCAGTGACTTTAACTTTCCAGATAAAACAAATACAACACTTTTACACGTGTTTGAGTCCATGATTCGGTAGATAATTTTTTTTAAATCTTTACATCCTGTTTAGTTTATATTTATGTTGTTGACCGGTATAGTAAAAATTTATAAAAAGAAAGCCAAATACGAAAATGCTAAATATATTTTTGATAACCAATGATTCAGTCATTCCTACGCTAAATGGTAACGATGACGTGTGATTTAGAGACATTAAATCTCCTCTACCTGATCCTGATTGGAATAATTTGGAACCTGCTAAATTGTATATAAAATACAGTTCACTGTACAATCGAGTGAAGAAACCCTGTCCTCGTTTCTTTTGATTATATATTTATAAAATATATGAAACAGTTAAAAAAGGATGAGATCACCCTTATGTCAATGCACTTGGTGACACAACAACCACATGGTCCTTGTTCATAAAATACAATTAACACAACATTACAGGACATTGTGCCATTCTACAATGGCTGGCACCTAGTTTATTGGAATAAACTATATTCCTGATTTCCAAAATGGCACGTATAAAACACTAAACATTAAAACCACATAGCAGCAACTATGCGTCCCAGTCGATAACTGTTTGAAATACCTAACAAAGGCATTTAATTTTAAACAAATTTTCTTAAAACATTTTATAAGGCAAGAAATGGTTTTATTAAATTGTTGATTTTTTACCAGGGGTTCCACCTGCATCTTCAACTCTTAAAATTTAATTGATACTGGATCAATTTGGCCACCAGATTATTAAATGTATGTGGATGGGTCCTTCACATCACTTAAGGACATGTACAGTATTTGAGAAAAACAGCTCTTGGAATGCAGAAATTTCTGCCATAAGAGCTGTGATGCTAAAAGCACCTTATAAACAACCATGTGCTGTTGCTGTTCACTTCAAGTGACGCAAATGATTTTCCCAATTTTGTAAAATCTGTCACTTAAAAAAGGCTAAGAAATACACATGACTAAGTTGTTTAAAAAAAAGTCGAGACGAATACAATCTTCAAGGAAAGGTAAAATCTTAAATAAAGAGCATTAAGTATTATTGTGTCCTTCGCATTGGATTCAGGTATTTTAGTCTCCACAATCAGATTTCAAATTATTATGAAATACTTGTTTTTCCCGGTTAAAATGGGCATACTTAATGTTAAGATGACACATTTCAACTAATACCTGTTTCTCCTTCCCCTGATATAAACCAAGATGGATTCAATGTTTCATGCAGCTCTCCACCAAATATCTTCTCCGGGCAACTAAACTATCATGAACCTGATCGATTCCACAACCCTAGAATAACCATCTAGGAAAGCTGGAACTAATTCCATACTATAAAAAATTCCTCAATGTCCCAAGGTGTGGCGAAGCCAGACCGCATACCAAAAGGTAGTGGCATGTGGCATTTATCCTTATGAAAACTAATCGCCAATTTAAGTCAAAGCAATCCTGTAGTGGTTGTCGACAATTGTTGAGATCACGTCCTTTTTAGACTCAGGTCAGAAAGTTTGGAAAGAAGATCTCTGACGTTGTCGTCAGCCTAGATTCGAATTGACAAGGGTACCAGATTTAAAAAAAACATTTCGTCGTTCTATGATATAACAATTGTTACCCAGACAGCATCTCAAGTGTAATCAAGCATATTTCCAGCAAAGCAAAAGCCCTTTTCTAGCGCAATCATCAAGACACCATAAATACAGTTGACTACAAGCATTCAGCATTCCCTTTCATATTAGTGTTTCAAGCCAAGCAAATCCATTCTAACTTTCACATCAGATGTGAACCGAAAGCAAAAGCGCTTTTCTAACGCAACCATCACGACACCATAAATACAGTTGACTACAAGCACCCAGCATTCCCTTTCCCTGTTAGTGCTTCAAACCAAGCAAAGCCACTCTAATTTTCACACCAGATGTGAAAACTAATGTACAATAGTCAATGCAACCCCACATTACTTCTCATAGCATACTCGTTAAATAATGAAAAGCTTTCCGACATGTATTTGAAGTCGCATTCATAAATTGAAGATTGCAAGTATCATGCATAAAACACCAACAGAGCAAATGTTTAGTTCCTTTCATGCACCCAATCTACCCCGCAAGCAACGGCTGAATAATTTTAGAGAAAATTAATTAAATTGCCTTACCTCTTCTTTGCTTTGAGACAGATTCAGTCTGGTTTGGAAAGCGGACAACAGTTCAGCTTCAGCTTCGAGGCCAGACTTCTGAAGGTAGGTGTGTAGCATTTGGATAACCTATTGTTAAATAGTTTTTGCTTTAGCCGCTTACCAGTCATTTTACCGGATTAAATTTACATATAGATGAAAGCAGATTATTTAGTAGAGTATCGAGATCAGCTTAAATTCAGATTTAACATAAGTACAAACACATCTTTCTCGATTTAATAGTTATGTATGTTTAAAGTAAATCCCTAACATAATACGCAGCACCTGAACAGAAAACCACAACTGATACTATTATGCTGGCAACAAATGAGTATTGTCCTTTAGAATGAAAAGAAATTACTATGTACCTGCAAAGCCTCATTTTTAAGCTCTTGGGAAGAACAGGATCTGTCAACCTGCCATAACTTTAACTTTGATTGGGCCAACTGAAGAGGTGATCGTCCAGAGTTATCCATAGACCTTGGACTGGCACCTAATATAAAAATATTCAACTACAATGTTAATTACAAAAGATACAACTAGGCTTCAGAATTTTGATGACAAAGTTTTTTTACGGAGTACATCAGACCACTGAAATGTGTAAGTTTATGACGAAAGCTTACCATATTTAAGCAGCAGAGTTATCACATTAATGTGGCTGGTACACGTAGCAAGGTGAAGTGGTGTGTTTCCCACCACATCCTTTTGGTTTGGATTCGCACCTCGTTCAAGAAGTAATTGCACTATAAGAATAAAAACTGTTAGCTTGCACTGGGAATGGAATATAACCGTCTTCCAAATTATCAAGTGGAAATCGTTGTAAACAAACTTACCAATTTCTGTGTAACCCTTACAAGCCGAGTAATGTAAAGCAGTTCTTTGACGCTTGTCAGCTGACCTTGGGTCAACGCCTGCATTTAACAACTGTCGTACTGGAAAAAATACATTATTAGCATACAGTCCCAACCTTGCAACTCAGCTCCTAGATAGTAAATAACGGTACTTACGTATTATCCTAGACTACCTCAAAATGCAGTACCAACTGCTCCCGTCCCAACTAACTGTTTTTACTGTTGTCCCTCATTCCTTGGATTACTGTGACCTAACCTAACCTAACCTAACCTAACCTAACCTAACCTAACCTAACCTAACCTAACCATGGGACGGTATTTTGAGGTAGTCTAGGATAATACGTAAGTACCGACTTAGTA
>JAQFYZ010002123.1:0-18701 GCA_034695085.1 Cylindroiulus punctatus
TTGCATTTGTCACATTATTTTCCATTTTTTACAGAAATTGTCACATTTTGTCACATTTGTCACACATGTTTCAAATTTTCACATTTTGTCACATTTGTCACATCGGCCACATCCCTGTTATTGCTATCATTTTAATGTAGCTGGCGTTAACATTGCACAACATTGCAAAAATCATTGTGGTCCATCCATGGATAGAGGAGACTTGGGATTTGGAATGGACCAATAGGATGGAAAAAACGGTTTTCAATTAATCTTGCCAGGCCATTTCCGCCATTCATGCATCGTGGAAATACCTAATCTATAAGGTAAATTTCGCTGATTTGCTGCTGCCTAGTCTCCTCTTGATTTGGACAGACTATTCCCAGTTTCTAAAGGGGCCCCAAGTATAGGCACAACACAGCTATACTGGACAAACAATAGCTGTGCTGTACCACGATTATATTGCTGAAAGTTTATAGACATACTGTATACATCCCTTTAGCAATATCTTTTTCGGTGTATTTTTTAATGATATTGGGCGCATTGCCAAACAAAGTTACACAAGATTATTTATGAAAAGGTGTTACATGTAACTTGTTTTACTGTAATGCTTACTTTTAGGTTGTACAACTTACGCTGATGAACTGCTCGACTGCTCCTAGGCGAGTTTTCCAGTTGGCATCCGCAAGACCACTAATAACTTCAGGGGAAAGAAGATCAGCTGCTTTCTCATCCACTTCCTCTTGCTGTAGCCAAACATTAAAAAGGACATTTCCAATATTGTTTTCAACATACTTTCCCAAAATTTCAAATAAAAATTAACCTTACTGATAGTTCTTTCTCCATCACCTCCTGAGGAGCCATTTTTGCAGGTTTTTTCTTTGCAGCTGCTTTCCCTGCAACCGTTTTGTTGTTAGTCACTGGCCGTGATTTCCTTCCCGCAGCTGGTGCACTCGCGGGCTGCATAATGAATTTTATTGAAATTTTGCGAAACGTTCGAGAAAAATTGGCGGTTCATATTCATCTAACACAATTTTTACTTTAAAGAAACTCGAGGAACAGAAAAATCAACTCACAGCCTTGACAGGTGCTTTAGTTTCAGTTTTCCGCTGACCCGCATTTGCAGAAGCAGGAGCAGAGGCAGCTGCACCAGCAGCTGTGGTTTTGGGCTTTTTGCGTTTTGGACCAGTCACCACCGCCTTTTCACAACATTCCTTAACCTGCGATCAATACACAAGTCATTCATGCTTAGTTTCTTAATTCTATGATGATTTCAAAATGTGAGTCCCTTATATCACCTTTGACATTTTGATTGCTTCCAAATCAGTCATGAAAGGCATTATCATCTTCTCCCCGACTACTTTCATTGCTGTGCCCAAAGCTTCAGCAGAATTATCTCGGACTGTGGGATCAGGATCATTCTTCAAAATCTGTGTTAAAAACACCAAACTCAATTAGTGAGATGCTAAGGGGTAGGTAAATATTCAATAATAATTAAAACAAGTCCACGTCACTTGTATTAGTAATGCAAATGTGTATTTGAACCCCCTTTTACAAATCTCAATTACTAGGCTAGTAAGACAGTCTAGTTGTCACAATATGTAAAAAAACCACTTCCAGTTTCTTTCAAATTTGAAACAAGAAAATTATGAACAGGGTCTCTACAGCTCTCATAAAATGAAATCAACTCACTATCCCAGGTTTTCCAGGTCTAAATTGTTATATTCCTTAAAGTATGTTGTGCACGTTCTTAGATAGACCTCAAAGGACAAGTTTTAGCTCACATTTACATAAGGAAAAATGAAATATTTCCAGGTGACGCAAGACATAACAAACAGTGTATTGTAATAATTTAGGAGTGCTGCAGTGAAAATTGTTTTGAAAAACTACTAAAAGTAATCAATGATAGCAATTACATTTTCCTTGAAATGTTTTCTACAAAAGATAACCTGACTTTTCCCAGTTTTCCAGTCAGTCACAAATCCCAGTTACTGTCCTAGGCTATGTGGGAACATTGTATGAATTTCTCGTTAACTCGACAAAAGCTTTGTTTCCATTACTCACCTTTAGTAGAGATTCACAAAACGCTTTCAGTAATTTCTTAGTGAGAATAGCAGGATCACATTTTGAGAACGCTCTAGCAACAAAGGCAGCAGTCTCGGACTTCATGCTGGGGTTTTTATTGTCCAGTGCCTCCAAAACATCTTCCTGAATGGCCTCCAGATTGGTCTGCAAAAAATTAAACGAAAAACAAATTTAATGTCAGTATGCAATCTAAAAAAGGTCTTTTCGAAACTAGGCAAAACTTACACATAAAAATATTGCATCGATGGCCTCCCTCATAGCTTGAACTACATTTTGCTTCTTCTCTTTAAACTTCTCTAACACGATTGAAACGCACTGAAAACCCAATCATTAAATGAAATCAATTAACATAATTTCCAGTGAATATGAGAAATTTGGCAACACTCACTTGACCCACAAACTGCTGAAATCGCTTCTGCAGCCCAGCAGCCAAACCAGCCAGACATTTGCCTGCCAAGGCGACTACCATTACGTTGGTGTCCTTGTTAATAATCTATAATATATTATATTGTATTATATATATACATACAGCACAAATCATGGAACTTTTGGTACCAAGTGCCTTTTGCTCTGAAATAAAGCTCACCTTTCTCAAAATCCTAACAAGATCACCATAGTCACCAGATTCTAGTTTTGGGTTAGCTGTCAAAGGTACAAGCACATCCATGGCCTCTTTTCTCTCCTGCCATTTCTTGGCTTCGCATTTCTCGTAGAAATCCTTCGGAAGCTTCGACAGGATGTCAACGGGTTGCATGAACTCATACGGGTCAACAGCTGCGGCGCCATCTGCTTCATCCTCTTCGTCTAGAAAATTCATCAAGGAATATTACAAAACTAAAAAAGATCACAATAGAACACCATGTACGGAGTAAGAGCAAGAAAGATATTAGCAGCATCAGCACCTAAATGATGACTTAAAAAATTCAAATCTAAAGAAAAAACATGACTTGGCATTGTACAATTTACAAATGTTGACAATAAAACAAACGTCTATTATATCACAATGAGTCAGCTATAGGAGTATCACATGTAAGTTATCCATTATTATGAAATAATTTTACTTTCGCAGGTTAGAAATCTGAGTTTCCTTTGAATTTTGATTACATGCTAATATAGGGGTTGATTTTTTGTTTACAGGTTACATCATAAAGATTAGTTTAACAGGGCGTCCCAAGAAATTCAATTTTCCACTTTCCTGACAATCCCCTGACTTTTTCAGGCCTGAGGGAACCCTGTTTAATATATTTTCACAAATAAATTTCAATTTAGGAAATCCCAACTGACTGGAATATTTTCCAGATTACCCTGGCCATTACAAATTCCATGA
The DNA here is from genome assembly GCA_034695085.1 of Cylindroiulus punctatus. NCBI lineage: Eukaryota > Metazoa > Arthropoda > Diplopoda > Julida > Julidae > Cylindroiulus > Cylindroiulus punctatus. The sequence goes on from JAQFYZ010002123.1 coordinate 3,392, forward strand.
CATTCCCAGATTCTGTGGGACCTTTAAATAGACTACTTTAAAACTGCTTGAAAAATTATCGATTGTCTCCTCCAGATACAGTGTACTTGCCTTCAGCTCCATCATCGCCATTGGCTTGTTCTGCGACTGCCTTTGCTCTCAGAGCCTGTTGGGATCGGAAAAAACGACAGGGCGCCACCTTTTCAGAGGCGACTTTCTCGAATTCGGCTTCCAGTTCGGTTAGCTGTAATGAAACATTTAAAAATGAGTTCTGCAAGCATTCAAGTCAATCTCAAAAGTAAAATTCAAAATTTAAGTTTTAAGAAGATTGATATACCAGTGTGAAAGATCGTTAGTTAATGCAGATTTAAATTTACCTGCACCGGCTTTAGGCTGGTCAGCTGAGGCTTTATGGCTGGCCCGACCCACCTGTAAATTTCCACAGTGAGTGCCTTTGCCTCATCCCTCACGCCTTTGTCCCTATCCTCCAGAATTGTGGGAAGTAGCTTGACGATAGGTTTCAATGTGATCACTTTGGATCCAAAATCCCTGAGCGCCATCCTTAAACACTGAATGCAAGATATGACCACCTTAGGCGTCTTAGCACTAAGCCCCTTGATCAGTTCGTCCTGCACAACTTCCACCCTCTCGATTTCAATGTACATCATCACAATCTCAATAGCCTTCTCCTTGGTTTTGGCTTTTGGGGCACCCAGACATTTGGCAATGATCCCAGCCATAACTTCGCCGCAGGTCCTAGGAAAACAAAGTTGAATGACCATCAAATTAAGTGAATCGAACATGGTTCATCCTTGCAATGCCTTTCACCGTTAGAATTAAGCCAAAACAAATCCAAACATTTCAGAATGAATGAGCTCGTGCTTGAGTCGCAAATTACAGAAGATACAATTAAAAATGCAAAAGGACACAGAAAATTACGTTAATTGAAATATTGATTTTCCTGTGCCGCAAAATGTTGAGAACGAAACAGTGCTAGTTACCTGAATTAAGAGAAATTTAAAAGAGCTTATAGGCTTCCATGTACGTAATGATAGCACAATCAAAATTTTCAAGATTTCATAATAAAGGAAGGATGTTTAATAAAATGGTGTCTTGTATCTAATAACAGAAAAGTTTTAAGCGCTTACTTTCCCGCACATCCTGCATTTTCCACATAGGCCAGGACAGCTTCGAGTCCCTTTTCTTGAGCAACCGCATTGCTGTCCGTGACAAACTTCTTGACCAGGCCGAGATATTTCCCCCACTCTGCGCTCTTCTCGTCGCATGTTTCTTGAAAGAGTTTCGTGGCAGCCTCATAGCCATTCAAGCGGGCCTTCCACAGCTAAGACAACAAGGATTAATTGAAATATCTCAAGCTTGAGCAGCAAAGGCCTGCAGAAAAGGTTCCAGATTCAATCGCACCTTATGTTGGCATCGATCTTCTACGGGGAGCTTCAAATACTCTGTGTCTTCCTCCATGGCGTGGTCAATCTACAGTGAAATGAAGGAACAAATAACGACAATTAGCACGACCTGATATTTGAGAAAAAACGGCTATTTCAAGGTCAACCAACAAACAATTTCCACACCAAATATTATGCAGCGAGACACCTAAAGCATTGTGTTGGCAACTGATGTGCCTATATCCAAGTTAGAGATTAACAGGACATATTCAAGCTGCAGGCAGAGCACTGGTTAACTTTTAATATGTGAGGTTAATGGTTAGCAGAGATATTACATGTTATGATGTACTCCTTGAGTGCAGCTGTTAGTGTTTACCTTGGAACACCTACAGTGTTCACTCGACAAGCACTTTCGCACCTGGAGAACGATAGCGACCCTCAAGCACGCAGGTCCACGATTAAGAGCTAATTATAGTTGGAAGTGCGGGGGATGCGTCACCGAGTCAATTTGATATTCATGGTGCATTGCACCGGGTGGAGAGCGGAGAAATCAACACCAGAAACTCCCTTCAGTATTTAGTTTTTCAGGACGCAAAGAAAAAATGGGAGAACCTTTGGAAAAACTCGTTCTTGACCTAATTTGGAGCTCGCCTAATCGCATCGAAACAGCCTCACCCACATATACGAGTAGTCTTGGAGTGGAGGGCGAACCTACAATACAAATTTCGAGCCATCTTAGAATTAAGGTATGCCATCTGAATTTGAAGTATTAGGCACTGAAGGCAAAAATTAGGACAACACCTGGAGATGTCAACCATTTTGTAGAAAATGGGTAAAACTCGGAAGGCATTTTTATGAGGACAGTACAAACTGTTTTTGGGTTATATACACAATTCTGTTTGGAATTGGATGTCAGCTTTAAAATCAAATAAACCAATTAAATATCTCGCCCGTGATGCCATCATTTGCATCAGTACATGGTTTTCTGTTGTCAGCATGGAATGATCAAGCATAGGCCTAATGACCTGGTATTTAAGTCAGAATAGGCTGCACATAAAAGTAGATGCTATAGATTAATCATACATTGTGAGCAGCATAGGGCACGTGAATCTGAGAGTAAATTTTGAAACTCCATCTGTCTGGGAGTTTCGGAAGGGATAATTCATATGGGAATAATGTTATCGCATTGACTGTTTGAGTGTAACGACCTGGTATTTAAAAGCCTAAAGTTAATGTTGTTTTGGGGTGAGAAGCATGCCATAGTACATGCGATTCCTAGAGTAGGTGATTCTGGCATTAGATAAGGTCAATTCAGTATCGATCTGCATATTGACAGCAAAGCGAGAATCAGAGTCCTCTGATATGGGCCGTGCATGGTAAATCTAGCATCCTAGAAAGCAACAGGACTATTGCACTTCATGTCTGCATGCAAACGTAGTAATAGTAATGTTTACTAATCAATGGTAATACTGATGGAGTATGGGGGCATCAATACCAGTACTGATACTGATCATGAAGTTTCATTATCATTACATGTAGGGCCTACTGACGATTGGAGATTACCGCCAGATGCAAGCTTTCATGACCTCATAATTCGAAATCAAACGAGCTATTCAACGTACATGTACATGTATGTCATTTATATGTCGTAACGACTCGACTAAAACCAATTTACTGAAGTAAAATATGACACCACACAGGTAAATACTTATTAGCAGAAAAAATGAATTTGAAATTAAGCATTATTGACACCAATGACACCTACATGTACATTGTACATGAGCAAGCAACTGCTGACAAAGCATCAAGGATGGGCGCCTCGTAATGCCTCGAGAATGCTTTCCCGGTGGCTCTAGGGCCTTTCAAAGGTAAACTTGGATATTTAATTCAGTCATGATTGTAGGTACTGAATTTTGAGCCTAAACCTGCATGAACTGATACATGTACCAGAAATCAGCCGTTAGGCCTATCGACAAATACGTTTCAAATCCGTAATTATTCTAGAATCACTCTAGGGAAATTGGTGCACGGCTGACTTATAACAGAGATGAATTTGGGGCGAGAAATTACGTTAAAACATGAAATATTTTAATAACCTTACCTGCTGAAACGAAGTATTTTGACCGTATCTTTATCCCAACACGAAAACCTTTTTCAAAATAGAATCGTCTGTCAGTTGGGGGCGTGGCCTCTCGTTTGAATGGCTGTCAATCTTAAAATGCGTGAAGGGGATTGGTGGCGGGTGCCATGACGTCATCGAGTAGCTGACTTCACTGACGGTAGCGCCCTCATCCGTGAATGACGGCTAACGATAGTACAGGGTGTCAAAAAACACCTTGCCTTCTAATGCAAAACGAAAAAAAATAATCACAAGAAATGATTCTGTGGTGACGGGCACCTAAACCTCCAACATGGAATTAGTGAAACTCGTTCTACGTTGTAGAATTTGTTTAATTGAGTGTATCTGAATTATATCCAAATATTTAAATCAAGTACCTGACTAACACTGAAACCGATAGCAAATTTTGAAGACTTGGCCCTTGGGAACAGACATAATATTTTTAACGCAGTAAATTTAAAGACAGACGATGCTCGTAAACCTTTATCTACTTGAATTTTATCGGAAATGCTGGATTGTATACTCTTTTTCGTATAAAAATAGCTGATTTTTAGCGGACTGTACAAATTTGGGCTTTTGACTTCAAAGCGTGGACAGATAAATAGATGGACAGATCTGCGCTATTCTATAAAACTGTTCCACCCCCGGGCCTTCGTCTGACCAAGATAATTACATAAATACTTGAACGTCTCCAATATAAAATACATGTACATGTACATTGATTCGAAAATAGCGCCAGCATTCGCTGTTTCCCAGAATGCAATGGGAACAGGTAAACAAAACCACTGAATGGAAAATAGAAAACAGTCCTCAAACCAACGCGAAATCTAGTTAATTTACCTTGTCGAGAACCTTCTGGGCTGGTTTCATAAATCCGAAAACGTGCTTCTCGGATTTATGGCACCCAAATTGATGGATTTTCAAAATGGTAAAGATTTCGTGTTGATTTGTACGAGCTGATATCTGTCGGATATCTTCCAGCTTCGTTACCATTAGAAATGGCTAAAAACAATTACCAAAATGCTCTGTCAGCTGCCATTTCCGGGGTCGTGTCCTGCATCCAGCTGCAGACTGACTCGATCGAAGCCATGTTCGGCCTTCATGACTGGGACAGTGACGACGAAGAGTCGCTGGTGGTTTTGGCAGGCCACCAGGGCTTGCTAGCCCGCCCTGGGGAGACAGACAGCAGCAGTGACAGCAGTGGGGACAGCAAGTCAGGACGGGAGGCCAGCTCGAAAATCACTGGGGGCCGAAAATGTAGAAAACGAAATTCACCCAATTCCTCTTCAGAAGGCCCTGTGTCCAAGAAGTGTGGCCAGCTGGGCTACTTCGAAATGACAGTGCCTCTGTACTCCCATTCAGAGTTCAGGCAGACCTTCCACCTTTCCAGGAGCACGTACGAGGTCCTCCTGCGCAAGCTGGTGCCGCTGATAGCGCCGGCTGCCAAGGAGGTCCTCCACAGCGGCCGGCCTCCCATTCCCCTGGAGAAGAAGGTCCTCGTCGTCCTGTTCTACTTTGCCACCCAGCAGCCTTTTCGCCTGATTGCTGAGCGCTTCGAGGTCTCCAAGGCCTCGGTAGAGGACAGCTATCGGAAGGTGGTTGCGGCCCTGGTCCAGCTGGGCGAAGAGTACATCCGGTGGCCCGTTGCGGACCAAGCGGCCCACGTCGCTGCCCGGTTCGAGGAGAAGACTGGGTTGGGCCACCTGCTCGGCGTGATCGGCATGGCACGGTTTGGCCTGAAGACTGCCAAAGCGGCTCCCAAGCTCTTCTTGGACCCCATGCTCGGAGGCTGCACGGTCACCACGCTGTTCGTGTGTGATCAAAGCATGCGCTTCTTGGATTGCTACCCAGGTCCGTGGTCTGGTTGCTGAAAAATAATCTGTACAAGTTGCTATGGAAGACAGGGGAAACAAGAAAAATATGCCGTATGCGTAACTATGGAGGCTTCTGGGTGTTGTAGAGGACGTGTGGAAAAGCATTAAAGCCCCGATGGCCAGTTTAGGATGAATGCGGTGAAATAAAAATGAAACTGAAAATTAACCATTTCTGTAGGTTTACCAGGTTCCCTCTCCAACGTGATGGTGCTGCGCAATTCCAGCCTCCACACTCGCATCCTGGCCAATCCCGAGGCTGTGTTTCTGAACGGCACGCATCTTGTTGGTAAAAACCTTTGACATCCTCAAAGACTGTACAAAGTCTCTCGATGTGATTTCAGGTTTATCATATCCAGGTGATCCGTCCTTTCCCACCGAGCCATGGCTGATTACGCCCTTCCACGACGATGGCCAGCTGCCTCCGCTCAAGCAGGCATTCAACGACGCAGTCACACTCGCTCTCAACACTGGTCACAGAGCAGTTGCGCTGCTGAAGGGACGCTTTCCCAGGCTGAACAAGGCGCTCGGTATCGGGCGCCTGGACTACCTTCCATCATGCATCAACGTAGCCTTCATTCTGCACAACATCTGCCTCTCCGAAGATGGAGACGACCAGGACCACCTACAGGAGTACATCGACGTGGGTTGGGAATCTACAGTCGCTGAATTGAAGGCTAATGTTGGAATGGGAGCCAGTGACATGGACATTGACGCAGACCCGGATAGGTGGCTGCAGGGATGTGAGAAGAGGAACACTGTTTGCAATATATTCACCCAATCATGCGCTCGCTTGGTCAGTTAAATTGAAACAGTCATGAAGGCATAGACAATTCCATTATTGCAATCTGGAATGTTAGCCATGGAAATAAGAGGGAGGGCATATTTCATCCACGCGGTCAGTGGTGCATCTCATTTTCGTTGTACAAAGTCAACAAGTACACCTTATACTACAAAGCCATCTCATCTTCAAGCTCAATCGAGTTATTTATAATAAGACCTTTATAGCTATCTTCTGAATAAAAATCTGTTTTGAAGAAATTAAAAGGCACCACTACATTTAAACCTTTCTAGTTGGCGGCTCCATCATGTTGAATACTTTTCTCTGCACCACGGAATTAACATTAAGGGCAACCACTACAAATGAGTGGCGTAACATCATCATCCCCTTTATCTCTTTCGGCTTAACACAAGGTGTAAACAATTTTACTTATTGCAAAAAACAATATCGATTAAACAAATACTGGTCTACTTGTATCAATCCCATTTATCGAAGTTCTCTTCAAAGTTACAACAGTGGGGCTTCATCTAGCTGTTACGCTTCATTTAGCCTCTGATAAGTGAATTCTTGTATACAATTCACATACACCTTCTTTACACACGTACATTTTCTTTAGGACACAAACTGTCTTAAATTTACATATTTCCAGCTTACCTACAAAGTTAATCTGACTCGGTTGCCAACAGCTTTCATGCGTCGTATAAACTGTTTTTACAATAATTGCCCTCCGCAGAATGAGGCAAGACCAGAGATTACATTCAGTGGGAGCGTGCGATGTCGGAAAAGAACTGCAAGATATCATCGATCGAGAATTCCAGGTGGATCATCGAGCCAGGGTAGCAGCGCTCTATCGAGTTCTGTATGTACTTGTACTGCCGGATGAATTCCTCCTGCATCGAATGCCAGACCACCTATGAAGGCAGAGCCATTCCATGAAAAATGGAAAATGGAAAAAATTTCCATAACAAAAAAGTGTAATGATTGCGAACATGTTACCTGCAGAAGGTTCTCTTCCTCTGTCAGATGTTTTTCCACTTTCCGATATAAACTTTCCAAACCTTTCTTTACCTGAAGGGGAAACAGAAGTATGAACGACTGGCTTTGAAAACCAAATTGAATCTGTGAACAAGTGATTAGTGTTAAAGTTCCTTACCTCCTTACTTGGATATTCCTTGATGACTTTTCTCAATTCCTGTTTGCTGAAAGCCAGCTGGTATCCAATTTCTTCTTCCTTTACCCCTTGGCCCACTTTGACTTGAACACCCTCAAAAAACATCTAGAAGAGTAGCAGATTTGAGGGGGGTAAATCACAGTGGTGCATGTCTCATTTTTTCTTGTATTGAGAAACAATGTTTCAACCTATTAACAATGTGGCTATTCCATTTGCCAGGGTCTCTGATAAACCCACAAACTAATCTCCTGGACTTTTTCAGGATTTCCAGACAAATTATATCGAATTTTATTTTTCAGACCAATACACCAAAGTTTTAGGGAATGCTCAACTATTATTTTAACACTTAGGATTCCCACACCCTTGTCAGCATGAGTTTTTGCTCATGAAAGTAATATTGAAGCTAATCGTGTGAAAAAGACTGCCATAAGTGATCCCCACATTTAGTAAATATAAGCTGCATTCTTAGGTTTCTCATGTTAAAACTTACGTTTAGCTTTTCCAAAGGTCGTCCGAAATACTCCGTCACATAAGCCTGCAGATGTTCGTTGTACTTCTGCTTGGCTTCCCTTCGTACACCATCCAAACAACTGATTTTAAGTTGGGATAACAGTGCTGCCAAGGAATACCAAAATGTAGTGACAGAATTTGAAAAGATTAGGAGACCACGGATGTTAGTTACCATACAAATGATGAAAGTTTTCTGAAATTATCAAAAAGAAAATGTTAGTTGATCGTATAATATGGTGAAATTGTTTATTCAATTTTAACATACCCATCATGACCACTTCTTTCGGAGTTTTGCTCTGTTCTTTAGCTATTCTGGGGATAGCATCGAACATAGCGCCCACCAGCTGCACATACCATTTGTCCAGGTAGTTCTTCCTCTCAGAGCCACGGAAAATAGCATCGGCATGCTGGGCAAATTCCTGTCATGAGGAAAAAATGATGCGAGTAGTCTTTACTAAATATCATAACGTCACTTGAAAATCAATCAACGAGTTAATTTGAAACCACGAAACTCACTTCGAAATTCAAAACGAACGGCAGAATGCCACATCTTGATTTTTTGGGAACTTTGGTTTCTTCCACGGATTTCATCTGCGCACTCTGACAATAATATATAATTCACTACATTCAATAATCATTGCATATCTGTCGGGGATCCAATTTGTGACAAAATAATTGGCAAAAAATTAAAATTCCTTTTTTCTAAACATGAGGTATTTGTTTCAAAAGACAATCTTCTGACTTATGTCAAAATATTCAATTGATGTCATATTTCACAATTAAAATACATGCCATTAATACGCTTAATTTATTCAACACATTGAATAATTACTGCATATAATTGTCAAAAGAAATAATTTTTTTAAAAGTTGCAGCCACTGTTAAAAATATAATAATAATGTCACTATTTCATTAAATTCATGCCATTCACAATTTTCTTAAACGTGGCAAAATAATTAACAAAATATAATGAAATCCAGAAATTCATATCACGAGGAACTTCCTTACCATGAAACTGTCAAACTTTCGCTTGACAAGGACCAAAGAATTTGCAAACGTCATGCTGACAAATGATCCTGTATCTTGCGAGGACATGACATGTTGACTAAGCCTGACCAGCAAGTACATTGAATGGCTGAAAAAACATTGTGTTACAGAATTACTCGGATATCAGTATCTAGGCAAATACCGGAAACATGACTTTGCTTACAAACTATCCAACTTATAGAACAAGTCGATGAAGTCATTTAGTTCTCGACTCAGATTGATAAACAACGCCCCCATCATATTCCTGCAAAAATAAAATATCCATTACTTCAAAAAAACCTCATTCCCCACAAGCTGTGCCCAGTAATTCACCAGTTATATGTATAATTCACAAACCTTAACTCATCGTTGATCTGTTTCCTGGATTAAAAAAATTGAAAATTAAAAATTAGTGAGAAACTTTTAGAAATCAATCTCAAAAAACGAGAATATTGCGTAATTTATCAGGCTCAACTCTTTTTTCTGGCTGGCCATTAGGAATTCCTCGCTGGGTGTTCGCACTAGATTTCCAGTTGGAAGGGCCAACTAAAATAATTCGAAAAGGGCAAATACGGACTTTCGGATTACAAACAAAAGCAGGCATAGCAACAAACCTGCCAATTATTACTAATGGTACAAAATTCTACCTGGTTGGTGGATGGGGTCTGTGGTGCACTTGAAAAGCTGACGTCTGAAGCAATGTGAAAAAATTGAACGCAAAACTGTTGCTCTGCCAAACACACCGGTTCCAGTTCACACAGCAATTCGTCCAAGATCTAATTTTGCAAATAATCAATGCAGACTTATCAGGATTTAATGAATTATAACACAGCCAATTTTTCTTCAACATCCAGCACGACGTTTCGACAATTGAATGCCTTCATCAGGTACTATTTTTAATTTGAATACATAAACACATTACAATCAAATCAACATTACGCGTTAGCGTAGCTAAAAACAAGCCAAAATACGAACACCTACATAAAAAACTTACCAATTAGGGTCGCCCATGAAATTCACCTGGTATTTTAGGTAATTAAAGAGATTATACCTATGTGATAGGGTTTCTATGGTTTAGGAGTGTCCTAGATCTAATTTAGTAAGCGAGGGCCTCTCATAACGAGTGTTTTATCTATTTTAGCTTGTTTTTAGCTACGCTAACGCGTAATGTTGATTTGATTGTAATGTGTTTATGTATTCAAATTAAAAATAGCACCTGATGAAGGCATTCAATTGTCGAAACGTCGTGCTGGATGTTGAAGAAAAATTGGCTGTGTTATATTTCATTGAATTCGATACTCCCAGCCACAGAATGATTGTTGATATTGATTTAGACCTATCAGGAGTATAATTTTACAATTGAAAATTTGATGTTTCAAATTGTGCCTTGTATAGCTGTTCAAAAATAGCAGCTTAGGAGAGAAAGCATTCAAAGACAATAATAGAAGCCCGTAATTTTTACGGAAAAATTACAGTAATGTGTGGTCATTCCAGGCATTATTTTCTTTAAAAAAACATTCAAGGAAATTTACTTAATCAAAAAAAAATTATTTGCAGGGAATATCATTTACCTTATCAAATTTGTGCCTTTCTGCCAGGTCAAGTTCCGAACCTAGTGTTTCCTTATCTGCTCCAAGCAGTGAGGACAGTCTCGATTTCCCAGATGATTTTCCTGTTGCCTCCTGACTAGAGCGGCCTACCCTTTCTAAAACAAAAATCGTTAAACAGCATTAAAACGTCGTCATTTCGTGCTCATTCCAGACTTATTTCCCCCCAAATACCTCGGGTTTTTTCGAACAGCTCGCGGAAACCCAATTCATAAGTTTTCCTGAATGTGTCCTGGTAAAGTTTGGCCAGCTGCATGTAAACCCCATGGTCGCTTGTCTTGAGCCACATCATGAGATCCACGTAAGGTTTAAGTTCCCGATGACACGCACGATGGCCGTTTAAAATCTGAAATCTCGGCAATCCTTCCAGTGTATTCGACTAAAAATTGTCAAAAAGTATGCAATTTTTGTTATCGCTTTTCCAAGATATGGCAATCCTAAAATCGACAATCACTCTCCGAAATTATAATGACAGATTTCTTTGAGCAAATTTTATCTGTGACAGCTTTGGATCACCAAACGTTTTCAATAGTAAAATTTCGCTGATCGCAGTTCAGCAAAATCTTACTGGTAGCAACAGAATGTTTCCTTGCCATGTGAATGAATAAGTTGTTCAAATGCCGTGTCAAATGGTTAGTGAACTTGGCTCGGATTTTGTCAAGCCGCTTCAACTGCTCGTCGATGGCAGCCATGTTTCTCCAACCTATTAAAAAATTTCGAAATTAAACTGCAAAATTAAACCACAGAAAATAATTGCAAAAACGACATTGCCACACCACAACACTTACAAGGATGCAACTGCACATTGGTGGCTTTCAGTAAGGCTCGTGCTGACTCTGTGCATTCCCTGACCTTGACTTGATGGGTTAAATCGCCTTCCAGCAGTGCACATTTGTAAGCATGGTCCAGATCCAAATCTTGCTATAAACACCCATCAATTGTTTGTTAAAATACCGCAGTTGCACAGATGTTAAAATTTGCTTTCGCCAAATTGTTTGGAATCACATCTTTAAGAATTTTACTTGTCAATGTGATCATTTCAATAGTCATTGTCATCATTGTTATGTGGCTTCAGTTGAGTCTTGGTTCAGTATAATGTGCCCAAACAAAGTGTTTTAAGCGGCATAAAATCACATCAGGAAGCGAAAAAAATTATTTTTCCAAAGAGGTTAAGATAAGCCCACCTACCACGACTTGACTCAGTTCCTCATACAGTTTCTGGCTGTTTGCATTCTGAACTTGTATCGAGATGTTCTTGTCCTCAATAGTCTCCATCGTTTCTCGGATATTCTATTTCAAATTGAGAGAAGGCAGTCAAGAAATGCAGTCAATGAAAAATTGAAAATTGCTGTGAGAAATAAGTAAACTTTGTTTGAAATTTAGAAATAACACTTCATCCAGGGAGAAACATTACTGATATTAGACGTTAATTCAGAAAGAGAAAAAATTTGGCCTTTCAGAACAACTTTCCCCACAAAGGGCTATATTTATGCACCTTTAAAATTTCATCGTATCCGTCCAAACTTGCTTCTATCTTGGTGGCTTCATCGACCGCATTCTGTATCATTTCCATCAGATTCTGAACCTGGTCCTCTGATGCCATGATCGTATGAATGTTGGCCTGAAAGAATTGATGATACCCCAACAATTGTCAAAAACAGTACAATGAAAATATGGGGTATCAAGATCGAAATGGTCAAAAAAGTTACACACGCCATCCAGGAGAGAGAGGTCCCTCGAAAGCTGCTCGGTGAACGCTTCCGCATTGCTCACAGCAAATTCGCATTGAGACATAAGCTTCTCCAAATCACTTTCTTCGCGTTCGGTAAGTGCTTGATAATCCTCTGCCTCAATAACCGCATCCTCACCAATTGCTTTCATCGTTATATCCACACTTCTAATCAGCAAATTATCTGAATGGAATACAAAGTACAAAACAATTGAAAAACATAAAAATGTAGATGATCAGATTTCCAAATCCTTAAATTACCTTCAAAGAGTTCCTTCGGAAAATCAGGAAATAAAGCCTTGTAATGATTACGTGTACACAGCTGAAAAATTGCACTGAAATTGGAATAACCATTACTCTCGCAATACGTTCTTCGCTAAATGAAGTCACACTTACATTATATAACCAATTAATGAATTTGTTCTTATCCTGTGCAGAGCTCGCTATCCACTTGTAAACCCTATCGAAATGCAAGTCAAACTCCGGCGAATCCTGTGGGTAAAGGGGTTATGTTAATTTTATAATAGCAGTTTGTACAACCCTTCACTGACATTATTCACAGCATGCAAGTACAATGAAAACTCCTTTTACTAATCTCACAATATGTTTATGGCTCTTCACAACAGCCACTAACGTCTTCCAAATTGGGTAAACTCCTCCCCTCCCCTCATGCTTTCAACGTCCCTTTGCAATAGGTATATATACTCTAAAGTTGGACAAGGCAAACATACTATTTTTAACACCTCTAGTGATATACTTTAACATCACACATATAGGGGGTATGTCTACTGAAAAGCATTTACATAAGAAATTTGGCAACCTCAACTTCAGTATCATCCCATTTTTGTGAGTGAACCCCACCCCCGTAAATCCACGGACACAATTTGTTCATGGCCCCAATCCATTATCAGGAAGCAACTTCCACTAAGTACAGGTAAAATGATATCCATCATGTTATCAGAAAAATGGTTTAATCCAATTATACGTTCTTGCTAGACTGTTTTGGATATTGGCCATATTGACGGATTACTTCTCAAGTAAATTTCAATGCAAGCATATTGAATTCCAAGGTGTGTTGTCACCCGACAAAAATCCACTTTTTTCCAGATATGAGAAACTCTAAGCCCTCCCCCCCCCTTTCCCCTGAACTTCCTAAGCCTCTTCAATGGACAGATAGGAAGTCATGCCCTGCATCCATCCCCACACGTGCTTTCTTCCATTATTCTTGGTAATACAGAAATACTGCATTTATGTACAGAACCAATTACTGAGTAGCTTTTGTGTCCAGCCTCTAAAGAAGGTATTACATGTACCAGCAATTGCACTAATCGATCGAGATCAACTGTAATTGTTAAATGCGGCATTTGATGTACTATACTGGCATACCTTCAACGCATACTTTCCATCTGCTTTTTGCAAGTCGCTTAACCTCCACGTTTCTTTTTTCTTGTAGGTGACTTTGTCAGACGATTTGTTCTCGGATTTCTTGACGTGGCATATGGTCACCAACATGGGCCTTTCCTTCATCACTTTCATTTTAATTAGGCATTTAGATAAACCGACTCGTTTCCATGATTGTATATCAAAAACGAGATACTGATGAAACTTACCAGCTATGCACAGGATGTTCTGCAGCACTTTCACCTTTTTATTCGCCTTGGTGACCGACACGAAATCCACCAGCTTCTCATCATTGACCACAAACACTTGTTGGGAGAGTGCATAGCGAAGTGCAGTCATGTTTCAAGATAAGGCCAATTGTTTAAGACGATGCCAAAGGAACAGGATACCACAATAGATGTAGGATTCAATCACCTCCATCCACCACAACCTGAAAAACAATTTCACCTCATCAATGCAAGATGCAACTGTTGACTAAATAAATTGAAAAGGCGCTTCATGAATCCATGCATCAGTTGAAGCTACATGTACACTGACGATAATTTTACTCTACTTGAGACATTTAGCAACAGATCACAAGTATAACCAATAAATTATGACCCACCCTGTACCTGTATTTTAGAAAGCCTATTCCAAGACACATTACGCTGCCACAAGTTCTTACACAGTTAACAGTTTAATCAGATTTTTGACGTTGTTGGGGGTCTTGTTTTTAACTCATAAAATTTAGATCAAAGAAAACTGGGCGGATGATCTACCTGTAGTCAGGTGAAGGGGCAGGTCGTCTACGAATGACTACATACTACGCCTACTTTAGACAAATGCACTGTTGAAACGAAATAATCCACGTCAAATATTTCGGCATCACCTCATCAATCAGAATAATGAATCACCAAAGAAAACATAAATACATACATTCAAATCAAAGATTGTTGACACACCCAGAAAATCAACAACATTCTACAAGCATTCTCTAAGAAAACAGCTGCCCATGGTCGCAGCGCCATCTAAACGCCGCAAATGCAAACACGTGTGGCCTTTGCGGGGAAAAAATAACATTTAAATCAATAGGCCGCGGATCGTGCCCCACTGCCCGATATTTTTAAACTTTTTTTTATCTGAAAAATTAAAATTAAAAATATTAATATTGCGATTAAAAACCGGCAATTCACTTATCTTACTTTAATAAAGTCGAAAAAGTGAAGGTAAACCTTGAATGAATCCTGCTTTTCAAAATCTGATAGATGTCAGCTCCATATGAATGGAAAGGGAAAAAAAATTTACTGTCGTTGGCAAACTTAGAAGTTCTGGAAAAATTATAAAAACGAAATGTTTTATAATGTTCTATATTGGAGGCACTTACCATCAATATTAACTTTGAATGAAAACATGTAGTTTCATTTTTAATTATCAAATCTGTCTACACTTGTTAAAAATTCATGGCAAGGGCAGGCATGTGGCCAGCTATGTCATATTTTGTCACATATTGTCACATCCAAGATTTGGACATTTGTCACATTCTGTCACATGCAAATATCTCATTTGTCACATTTTGTCACATGCAAATGTTACGCAATTGATTCTTAGTTTATAAAAATTCTCACAAAATATACTGTATCTGCAAAAATGTTACATTTCATTCATTTACTCCCCCCCCCCCTTTTTTTTACACACGTTTTGGATAACTGATTTAAGTTTTCATCAGCAAGCTCT
>JAQFYZ010002124.1:0-18700 GCA_034695085.1 Cylindroiulus punctatus
CCATACATGGCACATACATGGGCATATATGACATATATAATCCCATACATGGCCCTATTACATTTTTCCACCCGGGAATTTCAAAAAACATGTTATGTCAAATAACTTTTCCTCGTAGGTGTGCAGGGTAGTTAAGTGTCTGAAAGAAGTTTCGACTTTCTTCTCATTCAGACTTTTGACACTTTTGTACACTTAGGAGAAATGTCGCAAAAGAATAATAAACGATCTTCAATGACAGATTATTTCAAATAAATCATTAACGATTTCTTTGTTATACTGTACAAAAAAAATGTTATCCAAGTATAAATACAATTTATTTTTAAAACTGATATTTTTGCAGGCTACTGATATAACGAACTAATTTTGGTGGTCCCATACAATTCGTTATAACGAGGTTCGACTGTATATTTTTTAATGTGTTTGAATTTGTCATTGTGAAAGACAATGAAAGATACAATGTACGTGCAAATCAAGAAAGATGGTAAATTGACATGTACTTAATGTTTTACACCTTTAATTAACGAATACATTCTGGCTTTTAGATCTTAATTCATTTCTTTTAAAAGCAAGTTTACACATGTTCATTTTTATATTTTCTTACTTTTTCAACTGTTAATAATTAAAGTAATGTATTACTAAACATGGTTCTTATAAACACAGTTCTTTGTGTCCGAAGTTGTACTTTGGAGAAGAACAGCCATTCATAATTGGTGTATGCCTAATTCTTTTGAATTTCTAATGGTCAGAGAAATTTGCTTCAAAATTCGGAAAAGTAAGAGAAGTTTATCATTAATTCAATGATATTCAATGCTTCAAGAAATAAATAATATTTAGAAAAGCTTTAGTTTATTAAGAACGAAACGGGTAAGTCAAACAAAAGAAAATTCGAATGCCATACACCTTGCTAAGCAGTGCACTCATGGCTTAGCAATGCATCAAGTTGGCGTCTAAATTTTGCTATGTCCAGCCTCTGGTAAATCTAGGACCTCAAATGTTGCAAATCCAACTGCGCCATTTGTCGACAAATGCCTAATACTCCCGTGTGACATGCAGTCAAAACTCCAAGACCTCCCGCATCATTTGATACAGTAGATAAATGAAACATTTCGGCACATTCCTATTCGAACAATGGCCGAAAGAAAATCATGAAGTTTATATGAATCACCCTGTATAATACCTGTACACTGTACATGTACCACAGATTGTCGTACTTGAATAGTGCAGTGGGAACAGTCCCAAGTTTTAACTGTGGCGCTGCGACTTGCCGGGCTAGGTACAATACACGTATCGATTTTCCAGCCGGAAATGCAAGCGCTGCGTTTTACGTTTCACTTTTTCGGTCGTTTAGCGTCATGAATTTTTTGTTGAAAATTCGGGATAATGATATTGGATAAATAAAGCCGGAAGTCTGCTTCCTCTGCAGATTTCACGGGCTGGGGTTTGGGAAGCTCAGAGTGACTTCATTTGAATTTCGGATGTGCGCATGAATCGCATTTTCGTAATCCGTTTGCTTTAATATTCGGTAAACAGATTATCGGGAGCACGCGCTCTTACCAGCGGCGAGATTTCCCGCTTTCCCGCGAGGTCCTATAGTGAATCGAACCACGAAGTGATGGAACTGGGCTAAAAGCGCCGACCAATAGAATCCAATCGCCAGTTTGCGGTTGACCTAGTCTAGTACTTGGCATACAGCGCCACTGGTGAGAGGAAGGAGCTCAACAACAAAAAAAACATTGGAGGCGCTTCAGCTCGAGGCGTCAGCTATTTTCTTTTAAACAACTAAAAACCAGGAATCCCTAATCGATAAGCTACACCTCTCTGATTGGCTGCCCTTTAGTTCCATCAGTTCGTATAGCGCCCGCAGCGCCCCCTGTCAAATCGATAACAGCTGGTTTCAAAGTTGTCCCACGCAGGGGCGCCAGCATCCGGAGATTCGTGAAACTTGTTGGCGCGAGGTAGGCTGGTGAACAGTGATGACATGGTCACGTGTTATTGATCCAGTCTTCGGGAACACTTTGGATTCGCGATCCAAGATCAACAATATTTCAGGTCTCGGCCACCAGGGGTCATGAACGTTCAGATATTTTGCCATCGCATTTCCTTAAGATTGGCACACGTAGAAAAGTGACACATTTTTTTTGGTCGAAGAAAAGACTTGTTTCCAAAGGCATCTGTAGGACAATTTGTTCTTTCGAATTATTGAAAGCGTCTAAGGACTTATACAGGGTTACCCCGACCTGGAAAACCTGGAAAAGTCAGGGAAGATTGATTTCTTTGAGAAAAGTCAAGGAAATTTGGAAATATTTCTTGGCACAGAAGTCAAGAAGTGACACACTCGGTCAGCCAAGCATGAATTAGATGCCACAGCACTTACAAAAATATAAGGTATCTTTATGTTGATTCGTGATTTCCAGTAGGTATTAAGGTATCTTTTAGGTATATTTTGTATCTACATTTTTCAACATTTTTTAACATACAACAGGTTGAATTTAGGTATTTTGGAGGTACATGTATCTCTTCAACAACCGTATACTCGAATGTACTCGTATTTTATGAAGTTCTGAGGTATCCAGAAGGTATCTTTTCTTCTGGATACCTCAGAATTCCCCAAGAACTACCTAAAATATACTAAACTGAAGAATGTATCGAAACAGGAGGAATTGCCAGTTTAAATCAGCAGCTGCAATCAGATGAGCTGGTAAAATGCATTGTTTATTATTGATAATTTATGAAGTTTTATTATTAAAAAAAATTGTCCTAATAAATATAAACTTTTTGTTATTTAGCTTTTAGAAAATTGATGTTTTCTCAGTTATTCATATCACCATTTTTCTCAACTTGTGTTACCACCATTTCTAATGTGGTTTATCTAGAAATTATGCATAGAACCATCCAGTGCCCAAAATAATGGATTCTAAGAGATGGACGTTAATATCCTTAGGAATTAATAGACTTCAGGTTATGAGTCATTTATGTCTGGATGTTGCTTTTTTGTCATCTACATTTATAACGTTTTTGTCATTAAGTGGACAAAGCTACAAGAAAGATTGAGCTAAGATTGAGTTGAAGTAATCGCCTATTTCGACCAGATTCAAGATGATACGTCATTGCATATTGTCTTCTGTCACGCATACTTTTTTCTGACATAGAAAGCGGGTCGTTCTCAAATAGAACAAATCGAAACCCTATCTTTCTGTTTTACTGAAATGTTATCTGTAGGCTAAGTAATGGAATTGTTTGATTCCCTATTGAAAGTGTTATGGGCACTCTATTTTTTTTTTTTTTCTGTAAGCATGGGCACAAATTACCAACACAACTTCAAATTGCCATAATGCTCTAACCATGGATTAGAAATGAATTTATTTGCAGTCTTCAACACAGCGGCAATTAAAAAAAATTTGATTTGGTTTATTGACACATTGCTGTCCAATTTTGTTTTGTTTTGTACAGTTTGACATTCCCATAATACATAAACGAAACTTCTGTGTGATTTAATAATGCATGATGTTAACATTAAAAATGAAGCGAACATTACATTGCAAAAGTTGGCTTTGAGTAATGCTGCCCACATTTCACATGCAGCCAGCGCACAAATTAAAACCAGATTAAACCGTCTTTGTTAAATTGGCATATGCAAATGTCAATTTTCCATATTGACATATATCCTTGCTTTTTCTTCCCACTTGGTGGCGCTGATCATACTTAAGAAAATTAAGAGATTGGCGTGTGGGTAGGGTCGAAAAGCAACTTAAGACCAAAAGTAAGCCAAACAATTACAAGTGGATAGACAGTAAGCATAAATGTGCATGTATGATGATTTGTGCTTAAACTTGATTTAGTCATTGCAAAATCCTTAGTGAAGCATTTTTCCGAACGACTGTCGAAATACTCAAGAGGGATGGCATATGTAAGAATGCATTTAAATAAAATACACAATTCATCCATTAAGTGTAAACAGTCTCCATACATTGTTCATACAGAAGTCGTCAAATTTTAATACGCCATGGACAAAAATAGAAATGTAAGGTGGGGACACGTATATGTTTCAATTCGAGCCCAAGAATTCAAAGGTGCGTTTACGCCTTTGAACCTTAAGACCCAAAGCTAAAATGTTTTTAAATTGAATTCGAGCTTATGTACGAGTAAAATATTTCCTGACAAAACGTGATGGGGATGGACAGTGAGGATTAGTTGAAGAAAATGGCTGCCTCTGTAGAATGCAAATAATCCTAATATAGTATAATCTTAACTGAATTGCAAGTGTTGTCTTTCTATCAGAAAACGAACGCTTTCCATAACAACTAAATGACAACCACAATCCAGGAGCTCCTACAAGTTTTGCATATTGACCGTTTTTTATTCACAGTTTTGACTTGAAAACGTGTATATGGCTGATAATGTTACAGCTACAGTTACATAGTTACAGTTGACGGAAGAAGCAGCCAGAAGGCTGTCAGCTTCACATACAGTAGCTAACATCATGTGGGGCATTCTCCCAATGAGGGCCAAAAATAAATGTTAAAATGTCGAATTATGAAGTCCAAAGAATTCCGTTTCTTGTTTTGTTAAATCCCATATGCATTTGAAATGTTGTTCAAGGATAACAAATTGTATTTTCAGTCTTAAATGGAATACTCATGTACATGTATGCTTAAATGAGGGAATGATTATAAGGTAATGACAAACTTAAGCAAGATGGTCGTCCAATAATAGAACAATGAGCCAAATGACACAAAACATGCTCAACCCTTTAATATTACCAATTTTGTATTTCAATACATAATATTAATGACTGTGATCATTTTAATAACATCGGCAGTATTCATGAAGTAATGGCCACACAAACACCCAACGGGTTATACAAATAAAGATGAAAAAATTAAGGAATTTTCTTCACTTGTGATGACGCACGAAAACACAACGTATGTACTGTGTTCTACCATTGTATTCTGGGTAAATTCAAGCTGGTATAGCTTATTGCTTACTAACACCATCTGCTGTGCAATTTGTGATTGTTTGCTCCAGGGACAGAACAATTTGGAATGACGGTAAGCAGAAATACATGTATTTTACATTGCATTTTAGGAAACCGGTTTTGAAATGCTTAGGCAATACTCATTCAATAAGTACCACTGCTACTATCTTATATTAAATGATTGATTGTCATTTATGCCAAACTGCACGACATGTGGGGACACAATGAGGGGATGATGTTTGCCGTGTTTTCAGTGCTATGTTAACAATTTAAGGCATTTCAAATACACTTTAAATAAACGACATCTTAAAGCTTGAAAACCTTGGAATGCATGGCAATGGTCAGAGTTGTGGCAACTGTCTGTCCCATATCACTTATTTACAAATAAACTCTAAAACTTTTATATACATGTACTTATACACGTTGCAATGCATCATTGTGTTGGTTACATTTAAAATTTATACATTCTACACTAATTTGCTATTCCATAAAAACACGAATTAAATACATTTTTAGAGGTGTTGAATATTCATAGAAGTTTGAAGCGTAATATAATAGCTTAGGTGACAAATCATTTACACCATGCATATTTTGACAAACATATTCATGTGCAAGCTATACTGTTGCTTAGATCGATCTTTGTGAGACGCAACCTGCTTCTACTGCAAATCTACGATCAACAATTTTATTACAAAATCGCTCTTTTTGAAGGGCTATTCGTTCAGCTTATGCTACATCAGATTGCAGCTCGCTGTACTTTGCATGCATTTTCTCAAAAGATTTCCCATAAGATTGGTTATCTCTCGTGCATGGAAATAAGCCTGTAAATCCACTTCTTTGGAATAATGCCTTGAGCAATGAGTGAAACTGGTGTACATTCTGGTGATCGCCATGCATATAAGGAAGATTAGCGTCAACGTCATATGGTACATTACCATAAACTTCCTTACATAACCAGAATAATAAAAACGAGAAATTCGCTAAAGGCATTAACGTTGTATTCTCACAAGCAGCTCTCATATGCTGTTTAAATGTTATATGCAGTTTTTATAAACCTGCTACCTATAAAATATTGTTGGCAAGAATATTACTATCATAAAATGGTTTCAAGTGAGGGCAACGCATGCTAAAATCATTTCAGCATAGGTTTTGCTAGGTAGAATATGGCAGTAAAAATCATTGCTTAAACCTATCACACATTATTCAGAAAAAATTTTGTGCTGATCAAAAAGGATGCAAATCTAGAGGCAGTGCCGTTTTTAAAGTTTTTAAAGTCCGAATTTTGATGAGGGCGAAGTAGAATCAGGTGGTTAATTTGGTCCCCCTCCAACTGCAGTACATGTTTAGAAATGGTATGTATACAGTATATGTATATGACTAGGAATAATAAACTGTTTTGAATAAAAAATAGTATGTACAGTATGTTATATTCCTTTATACTGTAGTGAATATTCCACATAAGGGAATATTTTAAACATACCATTTTATATAGTATGTAATGTTTTATCTTGTTTATAGTATTTTATATAGTCTTTAAACATACTATTTTATAAACATTATTTGTATAAACATACTATATCATTTATATAAAAAGTAGTAATAATGCTTGTAATATCCACTATCAGTGAATATTACAAACATGTCAACTATTTTATTTTTACCCCCAAGGAACAATGTATAGGCGGCATGTTTCTTTAAAAAAGCATTTAACTCCCTTACTACAGCTCGGTATACCTGCTACTATGTATTTTCATATTTACTGTAAAAATGTGGTGAATACAAAGCTCAAAGCGATTTATTGAAATCGTTGTAATATTGAGTAGATACCCTGAATATCTGCTTCCATTCTCATGTAATGCTAGTATTTATAATTTTTGGGATAATGCACACGGATGATGTACGTGGTAAATTGCTTAACAATTTAGGTATTTGAATAATAAATTACAGGTTTAAGAGTGAGCTGGGAAATTGAATGGAATTCATATTTTAACAAAATTAAATTGCAAATGACTGCGTCAGAATGTTTGAAGACATTGACTATCATTTTAAACAAAATACGATCTCAAAGATTATATGCTCGGTTTAGCTCCCAATTCCAAATGATGAAAACACAGCCACCTTTGATGCCTCGAAATTTTATCCAAATCCACGTGAAGGAAGTTGAAGAATGCTCAAATTGCTTCTATCAGTAATCGGATTACAGTTTTCTCACCTTGGATGAAATATACTTGAACTTTCGCCGGCTAATGGAAAAATCAATAGGAAACTTGTCATACATCATCGAATTACTTTTCTGCAGCAAATAATAATTGGGTTTATGTTTTAGAACTGCAGCTTTTGAGCTGAATGCCATTTTTGATAAAGCATGCTTTAAAATTATCTGCCGAATAGATGATTGAAGAATATATCACCAGATGAAAAAGTCAATTTTACTAGCTTATATAAGATAAACTTTGATTACTTTCGATTTAAAAGAGCATAATCAATAACCTCTGATAGTGCAGTAATGGGGATTTTATGTGAATAACTGGTAATAACTACATAATAGCTATCATCAAAACTACATTGGATAATGTATTGTAGATACAATGAGACTACAATGTTACAATGTTAGAATCCATTGTATAGAAACTGCATGTGGTATTAAATTGAAATTAAAAATTTTACCAGCAAAAAGTTCCACAAACTGTTATACCAACATTGTTACAACACTGACAAGCATTTGTTATTGCTTAATTTGCATTACATAAACTATGATAGGTACATACCGATAATGGCGGATGGCTGAGACACACACCAATGTGTAGAGGGGTTCATGGTTTTTATGACATCAAATTTGTTTTAGACCCCTACTTTTTTGTCAAGTTCAATTGTACAATCAATAACAGTAACATCAGATATACAGTAGATGGAGAAGAGTGAATTAAAGGATTTGCAAAGTAAAAAATTAACGATTCATTAAACGGTTTACGATGAGAAATTGGACACTTTGAAGTTTTATACAAATTATATAACATGCGCATGAACATTCATTCGTTCAACATACACATCATACATGTACAATGTATTTATGCTAGGGAATCACGAAAATGAAAATACCATTGCGCCATTGAATTTGACAAAAATTCAAAATTCAAAAGTCTTTCTCGAAATTAACAATTTACATAAAGTATATAATAAAATATTCATTCCGTTTTAGATTTTGCTTCGTATGCTAATAATCAGTTTTTTTAATCAATATATTTAAATGAGATTGTATATGCAACTACTTCATTCACATTTCTAAACTCTATTAAAAGAAATAATGAATTTGGTGTAAATATTAAAAAGTAGACATTAAATTCCGGCGCAAAATAAAAAGTAAACAATTATTCAACCCATTGGATTAATGCTTAATATTTCCACTTATTGCTTGAATTAAAGCAGATATTCATTTAGGCAATGATGCAATTATAGGGGAAGGAAATATATTCTTCTTCATCCATTTGTGGAGCTATGGGACTGAAGTATATAGTCGCATATGCAATTTCATTTAAATATATGGATTATTAAACAAGTTATTAACATCGCAATCATGAACAAGGTGGTGAGGGGAATATTTTCTTGCATACAATATCCGTTTGTTATCAATTCCATGTTTTAAAAATTCTGTTTTTAGAAAATTCCAATAATAATCTATTCATCTTAAACACAGTCACCAGTAACTTCGAGTTCAACATCATATATGGAACTTATATGCCCACATGATACATACATTTGACATAACATACTGAAAATATGTCCAAAAATGCATCTGAAAAAAGTCATAAATATGGACTTTTGGTATTTTTATTAACATATCTGAAATTTACATTTCAGGCCATATTTTCAAATATATGCTGACATATATATTCTATATATACATATTGCATTTCGAATCAAAAGTTAAATATCTAAAAAACTGCCAAACGCATGTCAGTATACTGATATTGAAATTACGAGCGTATAATAAAAGAGTCATATTAATTAAAAGAATGCAATTAAGTATACACTATATAAACAATTATATTACATTACTATGATGCGTTATTTACAAATATGTTTGATGTTACATCCAACTAATGTTTAAAATGAAATATATTTCTGTAACTCGTATATAGAATTATCCTGAAAATGTGTCAGATGAAATATAATATACAAAAATATATTTCATGTCATCATCAAATATATTGTTTAAATGATAATAATGCTAATTGATATATCCCTAAGTACATAAAAATATTTTTATTGAAGTATAATTTTGTTAGCTTATTTTTCTTATACAAAAGAATATCTCAAAATATATTGTTATGACTTAACTTATTTTCGAAAAAAATATTGCAATCAATATATCCCCACATCATGTGAGTGGGGCACGATTTCTCAAATTATATGCATGTACAGTGTAAGACTGGGGCAACATATCCCAAGCATGATCGAGGTTGAATGTTTCGAAGGGATTTGTTTCACACAAGCTGGGGTTTGTTGATTTCGTGAAGAAAATGCTATCCAGCTGCTGTTCCATTTCTTGTTTTTTTCCTTCTTTTATATGGGCTACATGTACATGCATTTTCTTCAAGGCACCATCTGATATTAATAAAAACTGACGGTTTTATAAGGTGAGGTGCTTCGTTTTATGATGGACACTTGCCAGATGCGCGAGGTGAAAAATATTACCCAAGCCGTGGAAGATGTTGGCAAGTGGCAAATCTGATACGGTGCAACAAGCTTCTACTTAATTCCGAGATTCCAGCAAAAAAAGCCAATCGTTCCCATGAGTGCACTGGATTCTAGAGGCTGTTTCACTCGCCGTTGCTGAGAGCATCCTCACCCAGCTTAAAATGGAATGATTGAAAGCTCAGTGGGCAAAGATGATTATCGCCTTAATTGGACCTATTCCTTCTTTTCTTGTCAGAGAACATGTCATCTCTGATTTGACCGCAATCCGCAGACTTCACTCCTGCTCTCTCGGGTACAAGCCCTGCTTCCCTTCTGACCTATTATCTATATCTCAACATTTGTATACATGATTGTTTTCCCTGACTGGGGCACTGGGTGATTCAATGAGTGGTTGCCAGCTCAGACCGTAATACCTGGTACATACACTCGAAACGGAAAAAGTACAAATGTTGAACCTAAGGAGTACAAATGTTTTGAAACTATATACACACCCTATGGGTACATACATGTATGTTAATTGCACGTGTACCATTGGCATGTGTTCCCATGTTCATATTGTACCTTGAGGTACACATATTTAAATCATTTCATCCCTTTGGATACATATGATATATGGGGTGGAAATGTACGTTTGCACCCCGCAAAAACTGCATTTGTACCTTTACGGTATACAGTGTACGCTCTTAAAACAACCTGAGTTATATAGAACTTCCAGACGTTCATTGGGCTACTACACCGGGGGAACCTCTCAGGCAGCGTTTCCCAATTGGTGGTGCCTAGACCCCCCCCCCCTTGAGGTCCACGGCCCAATTTTACAATTATAACAAAAAAAATGATAAGCTAAAAATAATTACAAAAAATATTGAAAATAAACATTCACACTAATTTCCTGTTTTATATCATGTGTAAACAATTTATTTTGTATTTAGTTGTCCAATAGGGTTGTTTGCGAAGTATTTTTTTGGTAAGTCCGTGGCATAAAACACTGATATCCAGGGGTCCACGGCAGAAAACTTTATATCCAGGGGTCCACAGCAGAAAACTTGATATACGAAGTGTCCACGACAAAAAGTATTTGGGAACCGTTTACTCTAACTACCTGTCAGGGGGGCCAAAACCACCCATTAAGAAAAGATTTTTTCGTAGTTCACCTCAAAGGGGTTTTAAAAGAGGGGTTATTATATCTCCCAAACCGTTAAGGTACCAACCTTCACATTTTCCGTGTGTTTTCATTACATGTAGGTGCCAAGAACCTTGCTAACAAAGTTTTTTTATTCATATTACCCATGCTAAGGGGATAAAAAGTGGGGTGGGTAAATACATCAACCCAAACTGTTAGGGCTACACCTTTCAACGTCTACTTGCATATACCTTAAGTTCCAAGAACCTTGATTACTAAGTGTTTTATTCGTAGTGCCTCCGCAAAGGGGTTAAACAGAGGGGTGGGTAAATACATCTCCCAAACCGTTAGGGCTACACCCTTCAACCTTTGCTTGCATGTACCTTTGTACACTTTGTAAGCGAGGTTCCAAAAACCTCGCTTACAAAGTGTTTTTTCATTTAATTTGCTAAGGGGTCAATTATAGGGGTCGGTAAAGACATCTCCCAAACCGTTAGGACTATTGGGAGTGTGCAACGCCACTGGTGGCGCTGCAGTCAGCCACTTTAATGGCCGCGAGAGTAGAATAAAAGCCTCATATGCAATGGGAAGTTTTTCATTTTCCCTAAATAAGCTCGTAAATACGAGTTAATTATTATTTTAACTGTTTTGACTAACTTTGTTGTACCCAATAATACTATTTGTTGGTATTTTAAAGCATTCCGTGTATATTTTTGGGCCACGAGCCTGAGTTTATCGAACTTCGCCATTTGATGAAATTATTCTACTTTCATGGGAGCTTACTCGACTGCCACTAGATGGCGACCCTTTCGCTGCACACTCCCAATATACCCTTGAAATGTTGCTTGCATGTGCAAAAACACAGTAGAATCAACAAAGCGTATATGAAGCTTCAAAACTCAGAAATGGAACAAAGTATACTGCATATTATGGATGCGTGACTTGCATTTCTTTGTACGTTTCACCTAATTTTCCATATTTTGGATCCGTGACTGGCATTCTTTTCTAAGTTAGACGGTTGACGTATGATCACATTAAATAAAATGTTGGTTCAGTTGCAAACGACGTTGAACGGGTACTGCTAGTACTGTATGGTATCTGAAGAAGTTCAATTTACCGGGGAGCGATCAAAAGTCATAATTACACAAGAAAAGAGCCAACATACATATGTAAAAGCTTATATACTAAAAAAGGAAAATTAGGATGAGGAAAACAGGAAACATACAAGAGTATGCACGTTCCAGTTTATGGAAAACGATGGTAATCAGCGAGCTGATATGAGTATGTTTAGCTATACAAAGAAGCTGGTCACAGAAAAGACTGAATTATCAGGAATATTGGTTTGCAACATTTACATTGGTTATAAGTAAAGGCCGGAATTTTGTGAATTATAAATTGGCAAAATGTGGCAAAAAGAGTGCAGTAAAAATCGCCTTCCAAAATTCCTTCCAAACTTTTTCTTTCCAATTTCTTTTACACGAAATAGATAAATAGCGATGCAAATTGATTACAAAAAAAAAAAAAAAAAAAATAAATAAAAACACCAACGAAAAATTAACCTTCAATTTTTCAAATTATAATTGAGTACCATAGACATTTCTAAGTTCACAGAGCCTAGAGCAGATGGACTGGAAGTAACGGTTTGGTGATCTCATTGACGCTACGCCTGCACGTCACGCAACTGGGGATTGTCAACCAAACCGTGTTTCTGGAAGTCGATTAATCAACCATTGTTTTAATCCCGGTTGAGAAGGAGTGTAGTTTTTCCACCAAAACATTAACTGGAGATTCTTCCATCAACAGCAGTTGAAAAATCCAGTGGAAACGGAGTGTAAGCATACAGTCGCATGTGATCTTCTACCAAGCAGGCGCTCACTGTCCTACAGCTTATAACTGTGTCACTTATTATGCACTTATCACCACACTGTTAACCGTAAAGGTACAAATGCAGTTTTTGTGGGGTACCTTTGCACCCCATATATCATATACCTGTATGTACCCAAAAGTATGAAATGATTTAAATATTTGTACGTCAAGGTACAATATGAATGGGTAAATGTAAACTCATATGTACCCATGCATAGGGTGTGTATATGGTTTCAAAACATTTGTACCCTAAAGGTTCAACATTTGTACTTTTTTCCGTTTATAGTGCACCTTCTATTTTTCTTAAAAGGCGTTTGCCAAAAAATATACAAATTAGCAACTTTTTGTACAATTTGGGCTTCAAAATCCTATTTCGTACACTTATCCCAGAAAACCGTATTTCATGCATTTTTGGGCAAAATAAGATTTTGTGTATCGACTCCAAATCCAAATATATATTTAAAAATATAGATACCTATCACGAAAATCCGGACTTAACTTATAAGCAGGTATTACTTAAGCAAAATAGCTTTAATCAAATTTTATAGTAAGCATCTCCATCCCTCCTAGTAAGCATCTCCTCCATCCCTTAACTAGTCTTTTGTGTATTTCTGAAAAATCGGGGCCACTGTATAGTAGGTGACGAGTAATCAGTGCCTCCTAGTTTTTTACACACGCATGATATTGTTAACTTATGAACCATTTCCCAATTCTGTCCTTTTCGTAAATTAGCTTCAAGAGTGATTTATCAAGTCTTGCATTATGAAATTTTGGAATGTCTTTTAAAAAAGTCTTATGGGAATATCGATTTCAAGTTCACTCACTGTTCTGCAATCTACAGGTATGTACACAATGTATACCGGTAAGGTGCATAGTTTGGATTACCACCTGTTTGATTTTTGACTTTAACTTACCAGACACCCTGTATAATAAGATTAATCATGACGATTTGATCTACAACATATCTGAAAGCCATAAACGCTGGCGAGGAACTCCCTATTATAAATAATTAACATCACCCCTTGCGAGGTAGTTCAAGATTTTCTCTGATTTTGTCCGTGCTTGGTGGTCCTCAGACAATTTGTCAATATTAGCAGCTAGCTGATAAACATTCTCCTGAATCGATCCATTCCCAGGAGATGCTTCCCAATTAAACAGAGCTTATTAAGTGAGCAGCCAGCTTTGTTTATTTAAGCTCAACCGTAAGGTAAACAGGTTTTCC
Source organism: Cylindroiulus punctatus (assembly GCA_034695085.1). Lineage (NCBI taxonomy): Eukaryota > Metazoa > Arthropoda > Diplopoda > Julida > Julidae > Cylindroiulus > Cylindroiulus punctatus. The sequence goes on from JAQFYZ010002124.1 coordinate 13,882, forward strand.
TTTAGGAATGACTTCTTCTTCTGTGATTTCCTTCTTAGGATGGCTTGGAAATCGCCTGCATTTCATAAAAAATGAGGTTGGTCTTCCGAAAGTACATGTCAACACAATAGGCAAGACATGGCAAAATGAACACGTGATAAGATGCTGCATGGTGACAGTTGTGCTGATTTAACGGAATCGTAATTACAGCAAATTTAGAGTGAAACTTTCCGTTAATAGTTATTAAAGTATCATTATCCATCTTTACAACATATACTCTTAAGAAATACTGGGCAATATCGGGGAATCTACAAAAGTTTCTACAGAGCACCTTCACAGACTTCTAAACATTCCAAGCTGATTTTAAATGATACCTTTTTATATGACCGTGAAGACGTTAGTTCAATACTACCCCTTTGGCATAAAAAAGTCTTATGGAATCTTTTAGAAACCTGTTTTTCAAGCGTACAAATTGGAAATATAATCCTCCAATTCCGTACTTTAAGTTAGAATTGTAGTGGAATAATGTGCAGAAAGTGAAATGGAATTGTTGATGGCAGAAACAATGAAATCAAGATTTTCCAGAACTGCATGCATTGTTGATGCACAAATCAGTTTTCATGCTGCTTTCTAATGCTGCTGACTTAAAAACCATGTTAAGGCAGTTTTAGGCATATGATGAATTTCTTCTGTGTTAATGTTCCCACTTTCATCAATTGAAAATGGTTTTATGAACATTAGATTGGTGGTGGCACTTATGTTTTATAAAAATGTGTGCAATCAAAACTGTTTCACAAAGTGCTCATAATCCGGTTTTGTTGTGTACAAAAATTATTATATCAAAATATATTTTTCACGACAGTTCATATTTTTTCGAGTCCAGAAATCCCCTCAGTAAAATCTCAGCATGTTATTCAACAAAGGACGAAAATACAGGTAACCTCGTTATGTCTGGTAATGCAATAGTTTAAAGGAATTATTACTTCAAGGAGCTGATATAAGTCTCTGCGTAAAAATCACAACTCTCACTATACCATCCTGTCATTTTTATTGCCCATTTCCTAAAGCAAATTCAGCCCAAATGATTATGGATTTTACTGCTGAAATTGGAGACTGGAGCATTGAAGCCTCGGATATCGATTACGGTGCATAGACCTACTGGTCATGTCAGTGGTGAATGCTTTTTTCCGGAAATGAAATGCCACGACATGTCTCGTAAATGTATACAAGACGTCATTGCCAAGACCGCTAGATTTCAAGTAGACCTTGCCTGCAGTGGAATTGATTTACATGTACATATACAATAAAATCTCAGATCACTATTTATCTGAGATAGTTCTAATTTGGCAATGTGCCATTATTGCAGGCACTGAGCACTGTATGTCATACTCATACATGTACAGTATGTGGCTGGTACAACCCCCATTCATTCCACCACACCTTGAAAGTCCTATAGGTGCATGTACAGTCGCCTCTCGTTATAAGCAACTCAAATGGGAAGGGAGTTTCGATGCTTATATCGAGAGGTCTCATTTTACCCATTTTTTTTCGCTCCTAGGTGGCTTTAATGACTTCTAATGACAGCTAGCGGTTTTTTACCAAGAAATGACATGTTTTTTTTCCGTCAACAGTACTTCTGTCTTGGACTGCACACCAGAAAATCAGAATTTTACATTACATTGATTTACATATACAATAAAATCTCAGATCACTAATTATCTGAGATAGTTCTAATTTGGCAATGTGCCATTATTGCAGGCACTGAGCAATGTATGTCATACTCATACATGTACAGTATGTGGCTGGTACAACCCCCATTCATTCCACCACACCTTGAAAGTCCTATAGGTGCATGTACAGTCGCCTCTCGTTATAAGCAACTCCAATGCGAAGGGAGTTTCGATGCTTATATCGAGAGGTCTCATTTTACCCATTTTTTTGTTTCGCTCCTAGGTGGCTTTAATGACTTTTTATGACAGCTAGCGGTTTTTACTAAGAAATGACATGTTTTTTTCCGTCAACAGTACGTCTGTCTTTGACTGCACACCAGAAAATCAGAAATACAACTCAAGTCAGCTTCATTTTTACTTTGATCGAAGTGACACCACACAATAGTTTTCGACAGTTCAGGAAAGGCTGGCTGCAGACGACCGGTGTTTTAGCGCATGGACGCAGCGGTTTTTCGACGTGCGTTCGTCCTAGCCATTATCGTCAATGGCCGCATGCACACGTGTGTGCGTCAGCCAGACTGCGGATGTGGTCTGACTGCAGTACCACAGCTAGGTTGATTTGACGTGGGTGTTCTGCTAGAACGCGCGTCCTTTAAGGCCATAGACTAAAGGGGCCTTAGCTTACACTTGCATTGAAGAAGGCTGGTAGAAGAAGCGCCATAATTATCCGTCTGCAAAACACGCGCTTATCCACTGCACGACTGCATTGGATAATGGATGCTGCATCACCGTGCGTCCAACGGTGCGTTAACGCACTGTAAAACAACGCTCGTCTGCAGCCGGCATTAGTCAATGCCGACTGGCACAAAGAACAAAAGTATTTTTCACTGATAAAGCCGTCCAAACCCGTTATATTTTTCAACGCCGCGCCCCCATCCTCGAATGACATGACGAAATTACGCAAATTTTCCGCTCGAATTGCCGTTCCCTATAAGCAGAGTCATTGTGCATTGTGGGATAGTGAAGGGACCTGCCAAACTGTTGCTTATATCGAGAATGCTTATATCCAAAGGCGATTGTATGTCATTTATGGCCAAACACTAACACTGTCATAAGTCAAACAGACCATTAAAGCAAAAGGCCATATAACGAGAGGCCAAGCGACCATATATATGCAAAACTGTCGTCTGGCTGGAAATATATAGGGATGACACTGCCATATACATGTATATCTCAACGCCTTAACTTCCACGTTAACTTCCTTCCTATTGCCTTATCTAGAGGTTCTGTATGCCCAGAGGTTTGCCATCAGAGGTTGGACAACCTAGTGCAAGACCTCGAGAAGGCAGACGTGTTTTTTCTTTGCTCCTGCAGCACGGACACCTACCCAAGGACCTCCAGCCGTCACCTCTTGACCCAACAACGGCTACCGGCTACCTGCTTCCCTTGCAGTTCGCGTGGCCTTTCTGCCACGTGGCGACCACATGGTCGCCCTATTCCTGCATCTTCGGTAAATAACAGTAAATAAAAATGGTAAATATCAAACCTGGACATTCATGAGGGCCGTCCAGGGATTACCTTAACCCTGAAAAATTAAAATCGACCTACTGTATGTAAAAATGGCGACGGCATGGCCATGCACGCTGACCGTAGACGATCAGCCACAAATAGCGACGTTACCCATTGTGATCCCTGACACCATCTTGAAAGCAGTGAGAAGCCTAGAACGTGTGTTCTCCTGCGTATGCAGCAAGAAATCTGCCAGCAAGGAAGACAAAGAAGAGTTCCGAAATAATATCACCAATCTGGTGAAATGCATTGAGCCACTGTTTGATGTCCACATAGTAGGCCCGCACTCCAGCCCAGACTTAAAATCCAACAGGGAAGAGAATGGAATTCTCCCCATAGAACAGAAATTCGAACAGCTCCAACTGTCTCTGGAGAACAGACTGTCGTCATTTGAAGAAGCCATCCTCCAAATACTTGACAAAAAATGTAGTGCCCCATCCTCCCTACCTGTTGCAGACCGTACCAAGAACAAAGCGAACCCTCGAAAAAAGTCGGCTCCCGCTTCCGCACCTAAGGAAGGCCTGGATCCCGGATTGCCTGACACAGCAACCAGGAGCAACCTTGTTAATCATGATCCCCAGGAAAGCAGCCCTGGCCTGATTAACACTGACCTGGGTATGGGCACCGCCTTAGGTCCACTCCCTGACCTACCAGCCATGCAAACCCCGTCTACCCCAGTCAACCCACCAGCCCCTGAGTTCCGGCTAGTGGAAAACCGGAAAAACAGGAAATCCTCAAACAGAGCCCCACCAATTAAGGGAACTCGGGAAAATGTCCCTTTGCTCAAAGGCCGGCCCCCCACGGCAAGAATCTACGTGGGAAACCTTCCATCAGATGCTACCTCGGACAATGCCACCAAAGTAAAAGCCTTCGTAGAAAGCGAGGGGGTACCAGTGCTAGATTGCTCCAATCTAGCATCCTCCAAGAACCCAACTTCCACAGCAGTTTTCCTCCGCATCAACGAAGGCGACGCGGCATTAGTACTCAGCGGGGCTTTCTGGCCCACCCACATCCATGTCCGCCCCTACATGGGCCGCAACTCCGGTATCCCCGGCGTCCCTAGGCCTCCGCAGGACTCCTGACCCCCCAGCAAACAAGCATAGTGTGGCAACCTCTTGTCAGGAAAGCAGCATGGCCCGCCTGAAGGTCGTCTGCTTCAAAGCCCAAAGCTTGACCAGAAAACTTCCTGAATTAGACATGCTGTTGGCTGGCTGTGAATTCGACATCGTCCTGATCTCAGAAACCTGGTTGTCACCTGGAATCTCAGATGCAATGATCTCCGGAAGTGGCAGTTACTCAGTGGTGCGCTGTGACCGTGATAGACGTGGTGGCGGGGTCTGTGCTCTGCTCTCAGGGAAACTGCATTATACCAATGTTAACCTCTTAAATTCCTTCACAGGACTTGAAATGTTGGTTCTAGATGTCGTCATTGCTGCTCATCTATATCGTTTTATCGTTGCATACAGGGCACCAGCATCAGATTTACAATACTGTAACAATTTGGTCGACGCCCTGGATTTCTACTGTAATGTCACATACCCTGTTATCGTCTGCGGTGACTTCAACTATCCGGACATCGATTGGACCCTTAATGTAGCCCC
>JAQFYZ010002125.1:0-18696 GCA_034695085.1 Cylindroiulus punctatus
TTTTCATTTTATATAGCGCAGGAACTTACTATCAATATAAACTTTGAATTAAAACATTTAGTTTCATTTGAAATTATATCTGTCCAAAATTATCAAAATTCAACTGCAGAAAATCACTTTCAAAACACTTAAGTCCAAGTATTATAATCTTACCGTGCATGTGAATGTTGATTTTGTTGAACTTTTCTAGCTTCTTCCTCTCGGCCTTGGTGAACGGAAGTCCATCCACCAAGTAGTCCATGCTTTCTCGGCTCCATCCTGAAATGATAAAGAAGGCTGGCATCAGATTTTTGGCACCCATCTGATCAGGCTCAGCACAAAGTACCTAAGCCTTTGCTGGACCGGAAATGAGTACGAAGAAAATCCCGAGATAAACACTTGGTACGATAACTACAGCGAGGTTTGACTGTAAATTCCCACTGTCTAAGAAAAGTTGATTTTTGCAGCACAATTTTGTCCATTTTACATTTCTCTTGGTTGAGACGTCCATCGACCTGGTGCGAATGCACGACCCTTTATAAGCTTAAAACTCCCAAAATCTAGATGACAATCACGCAATTCCTCCAGTGATCGTGTTTTGTTTTACTGGGTGGGACTCTGGCATACATGTTATTGTCAATGTTTGTTCAATTTGCAAATCGAGATAAGAAAAGACTGAAAACAGCAGCTATTAGGGAACGTTCAAGTATTATGTCATCACACAATCGTAATTTTCTGATCTTCACCTCTGTCAGAATTTACCACCCGATCCGCCCAATTAAATGATAACATCATCATTGACCAAAGAAATGAGCGAAATACGGGATTTATGAAACTCCTATAAAAATGACAGATTTTAGTAACGCAAAATCATCCCTTAAAAAAGCCGTAAGCAAAATATTTTGAAAACTAAGAGTTGCAATATTTCCTAGAATTAGATATTCGCTCTATATGGATCACATTCATTCTACTTGTACCGACTGTTAAATCATATTTTGCAAATTCAACCTGATGACTGACTGAAGTTTTATTTTCAGTCTACTGACTTTAGGCCAATTATCGCAGCTTACCCACTTTTCAAATTGTTTGTTATACTAAAATCAGGAATGGATGATATAATATCGCACATACCGGTATTACTTCAAATACATTTGAAATTTCACTATATAATAAATACTTTTCGCTGCAAAGAAAGGATTTTGTGCGGAATTTAATGCCGGAAATATTGATCGTATTGCCCACTGCAAAAAAACTTGCATATTTTCAAGAAATTCTGTTATAAAAAACCAAGGATATCCTAATGCACTTTTGATATCGCAAAAAATCCAGACTCGGCCCAAATGCAACTATGAATATGCAGCAGCCAAGCACCATACACTATATTTTTTAATTCACTTAGCCTCCATTCGTGTTTCAATTTGAATAATTTAGATGCATTATTCACTTTTTTTCTGCAGATCCAACACCACCTGACTTACCGGCTCTGCTTTTAGTTAGCTTGGAGTGGAGACTGGGTGAGGACTGCAGATCCGGGCTGGGTCTCTCCAACCTGGCAGGGACACTAGGGGACGGCGGAATGGACTTGATCTCCTTGCCCAGGCAGGTGGTCGTAACCTCGTATACTGGGTCCACGACCAAACTGTCAATGCTCGATGCCTTCCTGATGCCCAAATCCTCCCTGATAAGTAAAATGCAGACATTAGTGCGTCATTTTCATCTCTAAATTACAACCAAATTTGAGTTCGACACGTCATCGGGGAGTTCCTCGGAGTGGTTACCGGCCAGCAATAAGAAAATTTCACAAGTTCCCAAAATGCGTAATTTTTTATTTTTTATAAATAATATCACCATAGTAATGCATTGCAGTCATTTTCCGCCCTCAAATGTGTGTAGTTTTCAAGTAATTTCATGTTGAAAAATCACTAAAACGGAATTTTGAAAATGGCGCCATGTGATGACGTCATACGTCGGATTCACGTGGTAAATGTAATGTTAAAAAGTCGTAAGAAAAAAAAATTCGATTATCGCTGCACGTGCATAGGTCACGCATGACGTCATCTGCACATGCAGCGCATTTGACGTCATATGCACATGCAGTGCATTCGACGTCGCCATATTGGAACTCTTAATCTTTTGGCTCGTAATGGTGGATATAGCCATTTTCGGCCACTTGTAAGTCAATTTTATTATGGTAATTTTACACCAAATGTTTATTTGCGCGTAATTTCACTCATAGGGATGCTCCCCTCCGAAGCAGAAGCGTATACAAAGCGATTTACAGCGCGAAAAAGGTAAAAAACGAGCGGCCACTAATCAAAACTTAATCTTGAACCCATAAAAAAAAACTGTGAAATTTCCCTATTATGAAAATACCTTGAAAATCTAACAACCATCACTAATGGTATACATTGTGGTAAGTATGTGTGTGTGTGTGGGGGGGTGGATTTGAGGGGCACAGTGCAAAATTGTGGTAAGTAGACCATGGAACCCCGAATCCATGATATAGGATAGAATTTTTAACTTTCAACTTGTACATCACTAGCAGAAAATTACCGAAACATTAACATCGAAATAAGTAAAATGCGATTATTTGAAAAATGCTTACGTTTCCAAACTCTGTGTTCGTCTGCAATTTGAATGCTTAGCTGCCGCTGCCTCCTTCTCTTTTTCTCTCTGATTTAGAAACCGTGCTAGTTTGGCAAATCCCAACCAGGAATTCGGATTGCCCGCATGATCACATCTGTTGAATAGTTTAAAAACAAATATTAACTTCCAATTAAACAAAATTATTATAGCAACCGACGAACAACACTTGAAAAAATTGATATTTACCTTAATTTATCCGAACCATAGCTGCCGCATACCTGTATGCTGACCTTAAAAAGAAAAACAATACCATCAGTTTGCAAAGTTCACTTCGGAAATACTGGACAATTATAAAATATGAAACAAATAGGAAAATTTGGAATAAACGTTTTTGCAATCTTAATTTTGTTGATTTCCTCTGTCATGTTCAAAAGTTTATGGACGAAAAATTCAAATATCGCCAAGGCCTCTCGATTAACTTTATTATTCTTAGTTATGGATTTAGTTTTTTGAAAAATACAGGTGCTAGCCTAGTTTATTAATACGAGCATCACCTGGGAAGACGAACTGTGGGATGGAGAGATCCGCGGACTTGTTACCATGGCAGCTGCGGATGACGGATCTATAGAATTGGAGCTTTTCCAGGGGGTACCTAAGGAACCACAACAAAAAAGAATTGAAATGACATCGGTGTCAGTCAATGGTGGCCTGGGGCGCTGAAATAGTTTACAATATGGAAACAATAGTTGGACATCTGCCACCTACTGACTTGAATAACAATATGGAAGCTATACCTTACACATATTGATAAGAGACCTTTTCTCAAACAGACGTTGCTAGTACGGTTTATAAAAAGCTGCCATTGTTTGAAGTTCATTTCAAAATAATGTATCTACGTTACTGAAACGTATTTCAGAGAAAAGCGGGTTGTTTCTAGGGAGAAATGAACTTATATGGCTGCTAACATACGAGTCCACATCCCAATGTGCTGCCCCCTGCCGGCAAGCAATCACTGCTAGCCTGCGAGCCCACTGGCATGGGGTCAATTAACTTCCCAGTTACATTTCAGATATTAAAAAAGTGGTTAACGAAGTAGATTTTCCATTGTGAGTCGCTTTGTTTAATCCATGAAAAAATATATTTTAAAAACATTACATGTATTGAGGTAATGTTCGGGGCAATGCTACGGTAATTTCCCTGCTCTTTCCCCTCCTCCATAGGCATAATGAGAAAGTAACTATAGTTAGTTGAGGTTAGGATAGAAGAGGTTAGATTAGGTTAGGTTAAGTTAAATTAAAAAAGTATAGGGTTATGTTATCTTTCGTGCGCACCACAATTTATACCTCACTTTAAATGAAAATGGAAACAACGAATAGATATTGATCTCCCATTTGTAAAAAAATATCGATTTCAGCTGTTCAAAAAAAAAAAAACGTTTTCAAAGTTTTCAAAGACAATTTTTGGCCAAACAATTTGATAAACAACAGATTCGAAGCAACCTTCGAATACCATACATGTATTTATCACCATTTACCCAAAAAAAAGGTGATCTTAAACTTAAAATCACAGAAAGAAGTCTAAATCCATTAATTTTAATGCACAGTAATTTAGTTGAATAGCACTAGTCTTGCAATGACCATGAGTGAAGTACTGTAATTACGTGATTGGCGGAAAATTAACAGTGAAACACATTCTACAAGAAGATGGTTTGATATGCAGCATAGTATGAATCTCCCATATTTCCAGGTTTTTATACAGTATAATATTATTCCAAAGTTTATAGAAAAGTGCGAGATTTTGATGCCAGCTTTGTTCGGTCTCTGATAATAGTTAATAGACCCCAGAACGAGGAGAAAACCCCACAGTAGGTGAAAGACAAAAGCACATCTCACCACTAATGAGCTCGAAAAGTAAACACAAAGCTCGCTAACGAATCGGGAAATTGCACAAAGCGTAATCACCTGTTTATAGCTTGCAAAGGATAATTAAATGCGATTAGCGCCACCTGTCGACTGCCAAAACAGCACACAGCCCACTCGAAAATACATGCACCTCAAAACAGGTGACATTTGCATGATCGTGTGCTCGCAAGTTAATTTCTTAATAAGGTTTGTTTACGCTTTTAGGAAGAGGAGCTGCCACAGGAAAGGCACGTTCGCTTAAAAATGACAATAATTATGGTTTCAGCATGAAAATGCATAAAAAATGTAGTGAATTTTAGTCCATGAGAAATCAGCTGCCCTTTACTTTTCTTGCATTTCTTGCATCTTTCTTGTAGAAAGAACATTTCAAAATCAAATATTATACTGTTGGCTACATACATGTACATGTATATGGTAACTATTGCGTGGGAGCGCCGTAGGTGTCATTCCGCCAAAATTATTTCGTAATTCAGTAATAAATAAGAGAACGTCGTAGGCGAACATTTTGTTTGGAAAACTATTGGGAATAACAGATTGTGCAGTTTCCATGAAATGCCCATCAGAATAATTAATAGCAAAATAAATTCTGCAAAAGGCAATTTTTTTTCGACAAAACCACCATCACCACCAATGCATTTTAGAGGATCTGTTTTAAGAAATTTTCAGAAACACCATAATGTGGATCAAAATCACAGGTTTCAGTCATAGTTTCTAATCCGATTCCGACACGATAAATATAGGAAACAGGTCTTCAGATGCTGATCCCAAATTTAAACCTGTTTAAAGTGTCTACATGCAATTGCAGCGGAGCGACTTTACTGGCAACACCACATGTATCTGCACTCCGAGTTTGTACTGGCATTTTCTAAAGTAAAGTTTTATGTTAATGCAGTGATTTCTGGGTGCAAATGCTGCCTGGACTTACAACCCATGCACCTTTAGGGTTATTATTATTTGTTACAAACGTCATTAATGACAATATTATCAATACACATTTAAGTTTCTAACAGGTACAAAATAATTTTGATTTAAAAAGCTTACAAGTCTTAATGCATGAGTAAAAGGAACATTCAAAGGGTATTTTTCTGATGTAATGGATAGGAAATTCCATTCTTGAATGCCTTTCACAATATATTGTTTTATCATGTTCTGTTTATGTCTTCAATTCTTGGATCTGGTTATCACAATTGGATTCAACCCTTCTGCACAGGATCATTTTTCATGCTCCGTCTCGTGTGCTTCGATTCAAACCACATCAAGCAAGTAAATGTCTCAAGTCAAGCAAGGTGCATGTACGTAGAATACTGTTTACACGAGTGACTTAGGTTAAGGTATCTTAAAACTTGCGTGTAAACGGTGTTTTCAAGACTCACTCAGTGACAACCTTCCGCAAATGTCCCCACACCTGGCGAACTTGAGCAGACTCACGACTTCTCCACAAGGGGTGTCGCCGATCCGATTCTGGATCCATAAGGGGGACCGATCCAGAAGCTCATCCCGAATGTGGAGTGTGAAGGAGGCGCAAGTTTGGACCGCCAGCCTTCCTATGGACGTGCATGGCATTTCAGACCAAATCAACAACTGGGTCCACAAAAGTTCTCTAAACTATTGTGACACAGTTTCAATGACGCATGAGTCGCTCGAGTCACAGGTGCTGTTAGGCAGGACGCATTTAGACTAACAGCTGGTGGCACACGTCAACAAGTCAACAATTGAAGCACTCATCCGAACAACGTTGTAAGCCACACAAACATCTCGATCAAATTTGATTTAAGTGGTGATAATATCAACCTTGCATTCAGCAGACTCGGATTGAAGCACAGGGTTGAGTATCTTGACTATGGTTTTCGTGGTTTTCCACAATCAACCAATACAGGTAAGGTCAATACAGGTAAAATGCCAGGTTAGTTGCCCTAAAATGTGCCACGACCGCCCCTACTCCTCTGCTTCAACTACCCCTATATGCAACACATCTGCATAATCCAGCCCTTCGTGCTGTTAAGTAGTCTAGTCTAGAATTAATAAATCAAATCTAACAGTATAGAAAAAAATAACAGGTTTGCACCCATGAACAAACATACATGTACCTTTCAAAAAATAATGTGGTGCGCTATCTGCATAGACTGAAACGACATTTGCATACTAACCAGACAATTTTATTATAGGTGTTGATTTAAAAGTAATCCACCTACATGTCAATATTGCCAAAAAATATCTATTGTGTGGGTGATTCAATTAATGCATTGCTTTTCATCATCCAAGCGTTTAAAAGGTTTGGACAAGGACTTACCACTATTATTTACTAGGAATGTCACTTTGGCCGGAGAACCCTTCACTTTCTTGCACGTTTCATCAGATTTTGAATTTGCTTTATCACAAAGGCGATTGGTTATACCACCTGAGTCTGAAACGGAAAGAAACGCACTAAATTTAGACATTGCACGCTGTATAATCTTAAAACTAAGCGATTTCCGAAATGCAGTATGCAATAAAAATTACGAATTTTGGCAGGTCGTGACATGCAAAGCAACTCCCTGATTGGCGCATTGTTATGATGTACTTAGGTAGTTTCCGAAATATTGTAGCGACTACTTCATCAAACAGAACTTCATCGAATGCAGATCTATTTTTATCGGCCAAAAATCAATAAAAACCTCCCGGAAGTGAAGCCATGACCGGATTTGGCCTCCGTGACACCACTTAATTCCGAGACTTACACTTATGGATTTTCCGATATCCACATCTTCGCATTCCTTGTTATTTTCGGTTTTAGAGGGGAAACTAACGAGTATTAGGTCGACACGCAAGTCGGGTCAGGTCAGGTCAAAAATGGAGACCAAATATTTGCAAGTAGCAAGTATTTCACTATGAAGTGCGTTTACATATGCAAACATTAACTCACATTACACCCCTTGCACCACGTCACTTTCATGTGGGTTTACATGACTTGTCTGTAAGCCTGTTTGAGCTGTTTACGTGTAATCTGCAGCGACTATAACCAGGGTTACCACTGATTTTTCAAACCTGTCTTGCCTGACTTTTACTTTTAGTAACAAAATCACAAATTTTCCCTGACTTTGCCTGACGGAACCAATATATTTGCCTGACTTTGCCTGATGGAATTCACTTTTATAACTTGTACATTACTCGGTGATCTGAAAATAACTACATTTAATACAATAGATTAAAATAAAACCAGAATTTTATTGAATATGAGCATTTAAACTTGAAGATTGTACTTTTGCAATGAAAATTTGTCACACTGTAGTTTCTGAATTTTTTCTATAAAAATGTTAGCCATCTGTTATACACTTTCTCAATATTGCCTGACTTTTCCTGACTACAGCTCAATTTTGCCTGACTTTGCTTGACCCAAAAATGGAACTTATATAACTTGCACATTACTCGGTGATCTGAAAACAACTACATTTAATACAAAAGATTAAAATAAAATCAGAGTTTTATTGAATTTTAGCAATTTTACTTGAAGATTGTACTTTTTAACTTGAAGATTGCTCTTTTCAACTTAAAGATTGCACTTTTTAACTTAAAGATTGCACTTTATAACCTAAAGATTGCACTTTTTAACTTGAAGATTGTACTTTTTCAATGAAAATGTCACACTGTAGCTTCTGAATTTTTCGATAAAAATGTTAGCGTGTATACACTTTCTCAATTTTGCCTGAACTTTCCTGACTTCAGCTCAATTTTCTTTGACTTTTCCTGACTAGCTCAATTTGCCTGACTTTTTACCATGGTTATTCATTTGCCTGACTTTGCAGGTCATGCAGTAGCAACCCTGTATAACTTGCTCGGTTTAGTAGAAAGCATTGTTGCAAGTATGGATGCTCAAGCCACGTTAAGATTAACAGGTTTACATACATCAGAACCTTTTCAAAGCGTTGCAAGCAGCAGCAAACAGTTTGTTTCTGCGCATGCGTGTTTGAGGTACTGTACATAAAAACTGAGTCTGCCTCACCCTCGCGGTATAACCACATGTACCGGTGATGAATTAACTTTCAGCACTCGTTCAGACCAGTATCCACCTACGGTATGCATAATATACCAGGGCACGAAGCACTTGGCGAAATCCAATTACGTGATTCGTTTTCCTAGCTGCGCGCCGCCTATATCTTAACTGCGCAATTCCTTCCGTCATCCCAATTGCGCCGTAATTAAGTCCTAAGCCCAGATTTGCCTTCCTTCCCGAAGTACAAAGCGAATCTGACCCCGTTTACTTAACGTCAGATTTGTTGCTTTCTCGCCTAATTCGATAAAGACAAGATTTGCGTCGCTTACGAGCAATTAGATCGCGCCGCCATCTTGGGAGGTATTTTTTCTTCTTGCTCTTCGTGGGGCCGAAGTGATTAGACGATTTAAATTTGGCGCTGCTGCAATAATTTAATACATGGTTGACCGAAACACAAACCGATGTGTAGAGGGATTCATGCCATTTGGTTGATGATGCGAAGTTAAGCATAGATTCGAGTCGTGTTGCCTACTTTGATTTTTTTTAAAAATGCTACAGGACAGTCATTTTTGGAAACGTAGGATTAGAGTGAGGCCGAATTATTCACGAGCCATTATTAAAAACATGAACACTTAAAAGTATGCATTACACACAGTGGCGACAATTACTTACAAAGTGGACTTATACAGTGTTCATTTTCAAGTTACAGGGTGTCCTCAGAATTTAATTTTCGAAAATGCACGGCCCTATTGCTCTTAGTGCTGTACTTTCACGAGGTGAAATAAATGCTATCAACCCCTCCACACATCAGGGTGAGTTTTTGGCATGTAACTGCTAAAATGTTGACGCAGCGCCAAATGTAAATCGTCCGATTAATTCAGCCTCACTCTATCTATGTGATTTCCGCCTAGTTAAACCACACGTTTGATGGCGGATCTCATTTTTGAGCTTAATGAGGTTCGAAAAACTTGAGTAAATCGTTTCGCCTCCATTAGGCATTATTTCTGCAAAAAAATATGCTGACTCCGTGCATAACAAGCTTCATTTTCCAGCTACGGAATAGGGAATGTAATTCGAAGGATGATCGAAATCCCCTTTTGCTGAAGTTCAAATAATGCCACAATTGATCGTTGCATCCAAAAACCCATAACGTAATGCAATTTAAAGCGCATCAACGTTGAATTTGCAGGAACCACAAACAAGGCAGGGCCTGCATACGCTAAAAGGGCACGTTCAGAAATTTTATTGACAAGCCAGCGCCCCCTGGTGGCACCCCTTAGTCTCTTACGCAGGAGAGTACGTTTTAATTAAATTCAGGAGATTTGGGAACGATAAACCCCAGGAAAGGATCCCGCGACCCACCTTGCAGGATCCAAAAATAGCATCTCGTAAACATTCGTGAAATATTCAAGCGTAAAATATGGCGCTCGTCGAATTATTAATGAGAAAACCATCACATTTCTGATAAGTTGAAACGCGGCCGGCGAGAATATTTCAAACCACAAACAGCCCCAAAATGCTCATACATAATTAATCCATGTAAGAAACGTTTACTTCGTTTCACACTGCGGCCATAGTGCCGTAGGAGAAAACTGAATTTTAGCCGGCAGGTGGCGCCAGCATGTGTCAGAAATCGTCAGTTCTCCTGTGCTATCTGACACTCCTAAGTAGTAAGGTACACCTAAGTAGCATAAGCCTCAGGCATTTATGCCAGAGAAAAACGACCGCATCGCCACCTGGCGGTCAAACCACCAAACACCATAGCCTAAGGCATTTATGCCAGAGGAAAACGACCGCAGCGCCACCTGGCAGTCAAACCACCAAACACCATAGCCTAAGGCATTTACGCCAGAGAAAAAACGACCACCGCGCCACCTGGCGGAATTACGCTACTTAGATGTACCTTACTACTCTTCTATTACTTACACACTAAAGTTCAGTACCTGAGCAATTTGCACTTCCCTCCCAAATTGTCATGTCGGTTTTCCTGACAATTCCTGACAACTTTCCAATAGTTTCCCTGACATTTTATACGAAAATCACCACAAGTCTTTTTGATTAATACTTTGACAAAATTGTTCGAATAAATGAATCTAAAATTCGAAGTATTCGCCAATATAATGAATCAAAATTTAAATTGTATTTCACCCACGACATTTCAAATTAGGCGAGGTCAAAACTATACGATCTCTGGTGTTTCAACTACAAGTTCTCTTGAATATTGTTATTAAATTTCCTAAAGTAATTTTTCCCGACTTTCATTGCCCTCACATTTCCTGACATTTGATTAATTTTCCTAAATTTTCATGACTTCTCCTGACATAGTTCCATTTCCCTGAAATTTCCTGACTTTCCATAAAGTGACTCGTTTTTAGTTTTCCCCCAATATTAAACCCCATTTATGCAACACCTGGTAAATGTTTAGTTGGTGACATGATGGACCAGCCGAAATTTGGATAATTAATTACATCAGTCAACAAGAAAAAAATCAAAGTTTGAAAACTTACGTCCTCAAAAATAATGTTTCCATGTTTACAGATCTATGGCCAAGATGATGTTTTTCATTTTCGTCATGTTCCCTGTATTGTGCAATTATCGTTAATGATTAAAAGGTCGAAGATAATGCAAAATCATTGATTTTGAACGAGCATGCAGGTTACAAGATACATTTACAATGACCTTGATGGAACGGTAGAAGGTCAGGTGGAGTGACACCAATGGGCACCTCGTTCATGATTGGCCACACTAATATCATCGCTTTTGCCAGCTGCACTTTTGAGCAAACACACCCTGTATAAATTCGGTTATTCAGGGCAACTTTCCTTTCATAAATCGAAATAGCATTACATAAAATGCCGCACTATTTCCATAAAAGTATGGCAATATAAGTTGGAAAATGCGTTTCTGAAGCCATTGAGGGAGCGAACGCTCTGGAAAAGATAACATTTCTATTTATTAAAGCATTTTTCTCACAAGTTTCATTCACCCCATCTCCAGCAAACAGCTTTATGAAATTGTTTTCGAGTACTTGAAGCGCCCCTGGAGCAATCTCATTGATTTCGACGAAATAAAAAACACACGCTGGCCACCGTAATTCGATCGCTGCTTTTATGTTTTAAAAGACTTTCCAAAAAAGGCCCCGGCCCCGAAATTAGAGGCCTAGGCGCGCAAAATGCGGAAGTGCAATCAGCTGGATCGAAGACGGAAGCTGAGGGAATGGAAATGAAAGCCATTTCCTATTCGGTCGAATATCCGAAACCTATTTTATCGATTTGCCCTCAGGCGCGAGATACAATAGAGGACGTAATGAAAAAACACAAACTGCAAAGGCCAACACCTTGGTTTGTATTTCAGACGCTTGGAATGGAAATATTGAACTTACAGCTGCAACTGTCGTGCCACCCTACACCTGGTTTCACCACCAAACACTTTGTTTAGATGCAACTTTCGTGCCACTCTACACCTGGATGCAGTGAAATGTTTCAAATTCAACAACAACAACAGGAGCCACTATTTGCATCTGGATAATTAGGTTGTCGAAGTGGTCCTCAGTGCTACTTCCACAACCGCAATTAATAGCATCTGCATTCAACTCCTATTTTGCGAGCCTTGTATTTGCAATCTCGTCCTAGATTAAGATAATTAAAATTTTGGATTAATTACAGAAGAGATGCTGCCAGACAACGGGAAGTTGCTTTTCGCCCCATAATCTTATTACACGGTAATTACCGTCGTTTCTGCAAAAGCAGTGGCAGAAGATCAATGCCTCAAAAACAACATACTGTACATGTGTTGTTGGAGAAAATTATAATCTCCAAATGAATGATATTGGAAAGACAAAATGGCCGCCTGCATGTGCAGGCGTGCACATGCCAGGGGGCATGTGCAAGATGTTCCTTTTTATAAAAATGTTCTTATTTAATGAAAAGGTTCTATATTTGAGAAAAAAATTCTGTAGCGGATTTTTCCGTTTTTGGCAAATATTAAATAGTTTGACCAAGATTTGGTGTGCCAGTTTCTATAAAAGAAAAGAATTCAAGCTCCAGCTTCTGTTGTGGCCACTACAGAGGCATTTGAGAACTGTTTTGGAGAGAACTGGCCACTAACGAGTGAAGTTATCGATCCAACTACATGTACAACAACATGTAAGTCATTTCCTGTTACCAAAGGCCTTTATCACGACCCTGGTTCAAATCGAGAAAATTTAGTGTATTAAATATTATAAGATCTTATGTTCATGTTCCATATTGGCAAATTAACTGACAAACTTATTGCTAACATTTATTATGTCGTTTCAGGAACATGTACATGGACATGTATACAGGTACGTATCCATACACTGACATGAACAACAAAAACATTCATGTCCCTTGAATTGCACTCTAAGATTCAACATGTACAGGTATGTCTAAGGTTTTTCAGCATTGGTGAGGCGCCAGATTTAGTACTGGAGTCTTCCTTAAATTGGAGATCTTCAAATCCCAGGTTCTTGAGGGATTTTAATCTTTCTTGTTGGTCGCAGAACTAGACTACTGTTTTCAATTTAGAAACAATTATCCGAATCCCTCATGATGCCCTTCAGTGAAAAGCGAGACATTCTCTGTGATTTTAAGCTATCTTCACGGACAATGAGCAATGTGTACCCTTTCTGAGATAACAAGATCATTTGGCCTTCGGTTTATCTTTATCTTGCCTGGAAAAAGTTTGTAGACTGTCACCGGATGGAGCATTGTTGCTATTTTATCTCGTTGACATTTCGTCTGATGTTCTGACAATGTCTTTAATTGGAATTGGGTTTAATAGGAGTACATAATGTCTTCCTGGTTTTAGCTCTTATTGTCGGTCTATTTAGCGTATCTTCTCAAAATATAATGTTTATTTTCCTACTAAATTTAGCTACTCTTCCATAACTACATCTGTACTTTCAGCGCCAATAGTTTGGTCGCACAATGTGAGCATCATATCGACAGACATATTTTGGTATTTGACATACACAAAATATTAACGGGCTATTCGCATCAGATACCATTAAAGAAATCTCTTCATGAAATAGATTTAAAATGTAAAAAAAATCATTCAAAAATAGAGTGGTAGTTAACTATACTCACTTTCCTGAACAGGCCATTTATCATTGTCTCAAGGACTTTCAATTATTAATGTATACTCTGCAGTCTCTGCAGATTCAAAAGTTTAGCTTACTTTGCAATAAATCGCGATTCCAGTTGGTCTACAAGATTAGAACCAAATTCAAAGGCTTCCCAAGAGAAATAATGGATCTTTAAAAAGTTATTTATAAAACGCGCATAATGCAGCGAGTTAATGATGGCAAGGGTTATAATTCTTTCAAGTCTTGCCAATAATCGCTGGATGAAATCAGCGCCATAGTGAAGCAATGGAGCGAAAATGCGTTTTTTTTATTCTCAATTAAGTAATAAGTTGCCTGCAGTAAATCGATCGGCTTAGTAAAATGGAATTCATGACTGTAATTGGGTTTAAGATATCCCCAGTTTTTTGATTAAAGGTATACAGGCCTACGTGAACGTATGGCATTTCAGAGATTTCGCGGTTTTCGCCTACATATTTACCAAAGACATATGTCTACAGCAATTCTAATAAAAAAAATTAAAACAACTTTTTTGTACAACGAACCGCGTTTACAAACATTTCTTGTCATAGAAAACTAAATTTGCGGTATTGCTTATATATGTACATGACTATTGCACGCATTTTATTATGGGAAAATTAAGCTACTGAAAATAATTATAAGCTCGTACTTGAGAAAGCCTCTTGTTGTATTGGAAATGCTCATATTGAAATATATACATATTGATATAATGTATGTGTAGTGGATATAGGCCTACGTATATTAGAGAATTTCATTTCAATAAATATGGCATTTGCAACAGTATTTCCATTAACAAAATGTTTTAGTGTTAAGTATATACATGTACAAATAAATTTCATGCATTTCCATGTACTGAACATTGTAATGAGTAATATATTTAAAAAACATTATCAACGTGCACGGTAACAAACATGAAAATATCAGGCAATTTCCACATTTACGCCAAAATCCCCTATGCAGCGTTTGCCATTAAATATAAATGTACATAAATTCCATCGAATATAAAACATTTTGCTTTAAATATGTAAATTGTACCACGCTCTGACGTCATAACGGACAAAAGATTCTCAGAAAAACATTGCATAAGAGCAATTTCCAGCGCATATTCCGATTCTTTACCAGCTTCTTCCAATGCAAGAAGGTATTATTAATGAAAATATATACGATTTCATGAATGAACCTAGCTTTGCACTCTTATATTCCATATATGAAAGTATGCATTGCCTCCTGATAAGTGCTTTTCTAGACAGCTGAGAATCTTTCCAAAGGTAATCCCAAGAATAAGATGCACCAGCTTAGATTTTCAGAATCCATTGAGCCCACCTTTCCACGAGTAAACATGCAAATATGACTGTACAATAGTGTGTAACCCTCGTGTCCCATCCAGCAGGTTTGCCAAACCACAATTCATGAATAATCCACCACAAATCCCTGGTGGTCTTGGAAGAACGCCCCCCAAAGTGAGGAACCTCAAGGGGCATCATTCCTCGAGGAGAGATGTGAGTTTTGCGTGACAAAGATACACGTTTCGAAAATGTCTTTCTAGGTAAAACAAATGGCAATTCACCACTAGCAAAGTTTAGCCACCAGTGATGGGAAATCAATAGATCCCTCTTGCACACTTGGAGGTCAGGAGTGCAGTTCCATCAATGTGAACTACATGTAATTGTTAACTTCACGCGATAACTACCTATACATTTAAGTTGCCACTACTGCAGGCGTTGTTGATAATCAGCACTGACCTTTGGCCTCCCATATGGTATCTAGAATATTTGAGCCAAACACAGCCAAGTCGTGTTACTACGATTGATTTTCTTTCGTTTCAAAAAGTATAAATTATGTCACTGGGAGAAAAATAAATCATTTATCAAGGATTGCAAAGTACCTTCTGAAAAAAGCACTCGAAATCAATTCTGAAAAATGTGGCATTTTCGTCAAGAAGTTTCCGTTTCAGAACAATGCCAACCTACAATCATGTACAGTGTATAAGGTTTATACCTAGAAAATTTTGCAATTTAAATAGATGAACTATGGATTCTGTCTCCCCTGTTTACAGAGCAAAGATTATTAATTAGTTTTGTTCAACATTTTCAAAAAAACGAATCATCTCACACGTAACAGGATAATGACCTACGGCAGATTGAAGTTACAAAAAATTCGTGCAAGTATAAAACAATAATAAAGATGGTCCGTTTGTTGTTCAAAAGACATGAAACTTGAAATAAATGGACATAACAAATACTAATTATTCTCCAAAGGATGTGGACACTAAATGTTGCTAAACCAGTAAATGCAAATCTTGAAATGAACAACTAGTCAATAACAAGTTAATAACCATCCCGTGCTGTCGTGTGCCCCCTTAGAGAGCTTCATATCATAGCTCGTAGGCTAGCATTGATTGCCCGCTACAGGGGCAGCCAAATAAAGAAAATTTTAGGTATGTTAAAGTTAAATTATGACACCATAACAAAAAATGGCAGATTTCTACAGCTTGGATGGTTTCATTCTTGTCCTTTGGAGCATACTGTACAGCATTTTTCCACGTCTGCCATCCTGATTGCACAGCAGCCAGAACTTAGCAATGGTCCTGCAAGCCCATCACAATGGAATTTTCATTGGCAGGTCTATTCTCACGCTCGATTATCCAGTGTGAAAAGCCCATTGTTCCTGCTCCTGGGTCTTAATAACACCCAAATCAGAAATTAAAAGAGCTGGTTGTTGGCAGCCAGATGAAGTCGGCATCGCGGCGCCGCCAGGGGATCATTTTCGAGGAAATCGCAAAGGACACGTGATAGGAAGGCAGCACAGACGACAATTATGAAGCGCAGCAGCATAATAAATTGGCTCGACAAGCATAATAACAGTAACGTTGTGCTTTATGGGATTGGATATCGGCAGTTCTGGTGCCTACGCTGCAGATGTCTTTTGTTCGATTTGGGGGGAAAATAGAGAAACCACCGTGGATTTCGCATTGCGGAGGAGGAAAATGTCCACAGTGATGGAAGAACTGCGAATTCATGGTCGCAATTTCATTACCAGATGGCACGACGTCTGACAGAGGCTGCACGAACTGGGAACAAGATATGGCATTTCACATCAGCGTTATGTTGATCACTGACCTTCCTGTGGATTAATTAGCGACAACAGCTAGGGAACAGTGTCCATTACCACCAGAAACCATTTAGTCAGTTTGCAGATGCATGTCAAGTTCACATTTGTTCTCCTGTAATGATTATGTCGGGCCCCAAATGTGCACAGAATACAAGGGTGGACAAAATAAGTGGAGTTGGACCACTTACAGGTGTTGAAGTGGTGGAGCAAAGCTCATGATGGCCAGGGAAGACGTTGAATTAAACATTCATTTAATTCAAATTCGAGAAATTCAATGTTTCTTGTCCATTTTGTTGAGTGTTAAGCAGTCTGTAAGAATAACTGAACCATTTTTTTTTAGCATATTTTGAACACTATTGCTAGTGTTTTACAGAGGATTGCTCACACATATTCAACTCGTGGCCTTACACAATTTATATAGGGCCTTGCTTCATAAAAATGAGGAGTGTGAGGAGTGTGAGGAGTTTATGAAGGTTCGTGAGGAGTTGGAAGTTTTCAAATTTCCTAACAAAGACGTACTGTAGTTTATGCACTGCTCCTTTTGATTTAAATTTTAATGAGAAATGTTCGAAAATACTTAACTCATGGCCAATGAAGTTTAATATTGTATTTTGGTGCCTGACATAACCTAACATAACCTAAAAAATTGATTTCTTTTTTAGCTATTCAACCACCAGGCAATCAGTACTAGCATACGAGCCTTTAGGTGAAGCCCACGTGTGGTACAGCCTTCTAAAAAAACCCAAGGAAACAAAAACAAACAGCTATGGTACATAAACAACTGCATGAAGCAAAACAACTAAATTTTTTACATGTCCAGCTGTCATGACAGATGTCAGTGCATCCAATATCACGCCGCAGTGCGTGTCAACGTTCAGAATCACAGCCTGCATACAAGTTGATAACACAACTAGAGTGACAGACAGTTGAAGCTTGTTTCCGATACATGTATACACGCAATCCAAACACACACGCCTAGATATTCTGCACAAAGCAGTATAATTTGACATTGCAACATTGCACTATAGCTGAGGTTACAGTAGAAACAGCTGAGCGAAGTCCCCCTTCGGAATTAGCTACCAAGAAGATAAAATTTGGGAATATCCCCACAGATTGGAAAACTAGTGCTTGGAATCCATAAATAAGCTCCAAGAGCCACTGGACCCTGTAGAGAAGAAGCAAAAGCTGTGGACCCCAGAATAGATTTGTTGCCTCATAGCACAGCCTTAGGAGAATACAGTACGAGGGGTTCTGGACCGTGATATTTGAGCCAGTCGTCCAGCAAATTGTTATTTGCTCCAGAAATTTGAGACAAATCAAGTATGTATGTTAGGGCGGATGGATTCGGTTCCACGCAGCTACATTGATTTCGAAAACCGTAGTACGTTTACACTAATGGAATGTTAGATGAGTTCAACTGAGTGGGTCAGGTGGAAAAACAACCGCTGATCAAATATATTAGGAGAAACTATATGATGGTTGCCTAATGGACAACGTCACGGTCGAAGGACCAAGACTGATGGTGCAGGGAGTCTGCCTTGGCAACCAGATGACGTCATTTCTGGATCTCTTAGACGCAATCTGCACATTCGGACAGAAAGATGCTCGGAAGTCATTCAGCCAGGTCGTTAAAAAATAGAGGATAATTATCCCGAGTACGTCCTTGATGAAACTAGCACGAACACAATTAGTTCCGCTGCAGACGACCGTACTATCATGCCCGGAAGTGGAGCTGACCACAGAACGGAACCAGAGTATAACGATCAGCTTAATGCATCCTGTCATGAAATAGATATTGACATTATTCCTACGAGGATGCACTTTTCCGCAGCTTCCACAATATCTTAAGAGCCAATTAGCATTTTGCATGATGTTGAAATGCAAATGCTCCATAACGTCTTTGTTAAGGCCCACTGAAAGTGCATTGTGACTTTGGGGACACCCTGCATAAAATTACCAAATACAATTTCTCCTTTCTTGATCAACATATTAAAATAATTTTT
>JAQFYZ010002126.1:0-18692 GCA_034695085.1 Cylindroiulus punctatus
GACAATTGGACCGTCCTATCAATGGTCACGACATCACTGTACGAATCCCTATAAGTTTACTAAATCATCAATTTATGCGAATCAGCTAAATACAGGACGCATTTAATGGTGGAAACCGATAAATGAGGTAATTTTTGAGGTGAGATCAACTTACTCGTCAATATCAGCTAAATATAACTCTAGACCATGGGGACAGATGCCGGATATCGAATCAAAACTCGCGACATCATGACTCGAGCAGTATCGGCTGCAATAAACAAAATGGCTGCGTATGCGTTATTTACCAAAAATACATGTACATGTATATCGCAAATTCCAACGTTCATTAATTACAGCCGTTCTGTATCCACATCGGCTGCGTTGTTCGGTAAAAGGAACTTCAGAAAATTCTTAACGTACAATAAGAGAGGTTCTCTACAATTCAAAAGAGATGTAGGACCCGTACCCCTTCATGGTAGGCAAACAATGTTTTAGGCATTTGCACAGTGCCAAGGCATAGTGTAGGCCTATCGATTGCGATAGCTTGCTGAATGTCATCGCAACATAATAGCAATACGTACGATTGTGATTAAATTACAGACCTTGGAGTTCGTAGAATTGGTGTTATCAAAAACAAACGGTTTGTCATCATACCTGAAATGATACCCGCGCTTATAGTCCCAGACCTGACAGGCTTTCAGGTACATGTTCAAACAAGGTTCAGGACCCTGATTAAATACAATTACATACCTTGCACTACGTGTGTGCTAGGTAGAAAGCTAATGTAATGTATGGCTATATGTTATCTTCCAGTTAAAGCCGTACGTTTCATACAGAGTTCCAGACGTTGTGCAATCTGAGTTCACCGCCAGAGATCTGTTCGATGCGTGTTATGCTGATAAAATCGTGGACGACTTCAAAAAAGGAAAGCTGGACGAAAATAGAGATTCTACTGAGCCTTCACCTACGGAAGCATTAAAACCAGAAGAAGCCTATATTAAAGCACGTCAGACTGGGTGCGATTTATTTATTGAAAAGTTGGATGTCAAGATTGCTTGATTTGCACTGACACATCCTTGGTGCATTTTGATAATGTCATTAGGACCAAATGTAATAAAATTAATATTGTACTCACAATTTGTAATTCATCTTGAGGATCACTTGGCAATGACATCTCTACACCAACTACAAGAGTTAAAAGCTATATTCAAATTGTATCAAATAACTGTATAGTTCAGACATAAGGTCAAAATCATATACCAAATTCAGATATATGATCATGGACAATTAAACTAATTTGATGGTACAAGTGGTTTATTATAATATATGCTTATGTATGTGTCACATGACAGGCCATTTCAGAAGTACCCATAAGAAACGCCTATGAGTGCGATCTGAAATTAAACAAATGGATGATGCCAGAGACAACATTAAAATTCTATCATGGGAGGTGGAATATTCCTTGATCATGACGAGCTGTTTTATAATGTTTGAAGTTTGGATACAGTACTTTCCTAACGCAAGTTTCAATCTGATTTCAGAATTTTTGATGTCTGTACATGTATATAAAACACACATATCAAAGTATTCCAGTTTCAGCAGCGTTAACTGAGATCGACAATAAGCATTCTATAGACGGCAGATGCATTAAAAAATCGTATACCTTTTTTAGTAGTAGTGTTAGGAAGTAGATGGTAAATGACCTTGGATTGCGAACAGTAAAAAATAGGTAGTCAACAATGAACTCATTTTTGTGCAAATGACTAAACATTGCATGACAGAATTTTCTTGAGATCAATTATTTATGCGGATGGATAGTGCACTTGCCATTACATAATTTAAAACATCACTAACTATGTAAATCAATCTTTCAAAATATCATCTTGTTTATAGCAACCTATTCGTAACAATTTTAGATGTGGTCTTATAGCTAGGCTCTTGGTGTTTCATAAAATGGAAAGGATTGGCTTTCTTGTCGAAATTGTGCGAAACTCATTCAGTTCGTGCATTAATTTGAAAATGGATTCAGAGAATGGCATACTTTTAGAAGATGTTTAAGAATTTTCAAATGAGCCTCACAATTGATTATTTTGGAAACATGTGGGTGAACTGACTAACGATGGCAACACTTGTAACCTAACAATACTAGAAAAAAGGGCTTTTCTCTAAAGATAGCAGCAGCGACATGCGCGTCTTTCAAAACACTAGTCAATCCATCTCTTACATCTAGCAAATGTTTCACGTCAATAAGAGCGTCATAGTCAAAATAGGGAGCTATACATTTCTAATCAGCTAGAACAAATATAAACTGTTAGCTCTAAAAATAACCGCGACAATTTGTACATGGATACATGCATCATCACTTCCACAGAAGTATTATTGCTACTAAAAGGAGTCAAATCAATGTTCTGTGATGAAACACTAGTTAGGACAGCAATGACCCTTGCTAGATTGATATTAACATCGCGTTTGTCCCATCCGTCCTTGAGCCCAAACTTGTGAAACCTACAATGTTAAATATTAATCGTCAATCTACAGGTCAGCAAAACATATGCATATAATTATTGTTCAATCAAAATATTGTCAATGCCAGTTAATGGCGTCCTCCTTGGTTTTGTACAAACCCAAAGTATAGCATTTTAAAAAATCCATATGTACAATAGAAGAAGCTGTTGCAGTGTTTACCGTTATCCCACGAAACTACCGTGTTTCCCCAAATATAAGACGGGGGGGCTTATATTCTTACGTATTTTTCTCATGTACAAAAATCAAAATATCTGCCGTCTGCAATCCATTCAAAAATGATGTCCTCCAGCTCAGGAAATCATCCTGTCAGAAGGTCTAAACATATCCATGAAGTATTAATTGAATACACAAGACATTAGTGGGAACAAAAATGATGACAATTACAATGATGATACACACAAAAACGACGGAAAATTGCCAAATTCCGAGGTATATTTGCCTAGAGGGTGTCCGAGTTTCACTCATGTTACAGTACATGTATATACATGTAGGTCTTATTTTCGTGGTGGAGTTTATATTAGGATCATTTTGAAAAATTATGCTTGGTTTCATTTTTGGGAAAACACGGTAGTAGTTGCCATCTGGATTTATTGGTTTTGAATTTAGATGACACTATGGCCACTGCACTTCATTATGATACTTGTGGGAATGTTTGATTTTTTTACTGGAAATTAATCTAGAATTCAGAAAATCTTACTCGTTGAACAAAAAGAATATGCATCGTTTACCTTTCAGATTTGAGACAAAAGCTGAAAATACAGTGGTCAAATAATGGTTACTAATTAAAAAACGTACGCATTATCAGTGAGCTGCTATTACATTAATTGTTAGGTTTAAGGAATGGGTTCAAAAACTAACCACTAGTGATATTTCATTTCAATCAGTATATCAGTCATGACAAAAACTATGTTGAGCATCATATACAACATATGGTATACCTTGTATGAAAGAAAAAAATGCATCCTGTGATGGCATTAATCGAACGTAAAGTTCTCGCTTTACGATAACACCACAAAACTAAAGAGGTAACAACAGACAACAAACAATTGTTTTCTTGTCAAACAAACAATTGTTTGTTTTCTTAAGAATTGCATCCTAAAAAGCTGCAGCATAGCTGGTTGCAGTCATCCAAAAATATGCCAGAAGTAACTGGCCAAGTGAGGTGAAACAATTGTTGGCGATGAGGATGTTGCAATTTTCCATGAATTGGAATTGTTTGTTTTTACTTCAAGTTTTCCTTACTTACTTTTGTGAAATTTACCAAAATCATATCAATTTAGAAAGAGTCTCCAAGGAAAAATAGTAATGCTGATAATAGTATATGATATTTCCAATAGATCAGCATTACTATTTTTCAAAGCAATTTTTGTATACTAGCTAGAGGCCAATATAATTTTGTCTAAAGACGTAGTGAAAAAAAATTTGTTTTAAAAGTTAGTACTTTCACTAAACAATTTTTAAAAGCTGTTGCATTATAGGTTGCAATTAATTTGAGCCAACATTGGAAGTGAGCTTGACAACAACATAATTAGGCAAAAAAGTCGCTTGCTGCATAAATAGTTTAACAGCAACTGTGTTAATCCTACAAGATTTGCATAGAAATTAGTCTTCTTAATTAACATTTTAGCATTTTGCAACGCATAATCAACGGAAGGATGTGGAAACTAAACGTTTACTAGTTCTAACAATGACATTATATAACGAATTATTTGCAGTAGGAATTAACCTGGGATAGTATGGAAGTTCATAATTTTAATCATGTTGCATCGACTTCACTTATCAGAGTGGTGCAAGAAGAAAAGCATAAAAAAATAAAAAATATACATTTTCAACTGACTAGAAACTAAACAATGTGGTTACTTAGGGCTTCGATTACGAATGAATAGTATCGACCGGCATTGTTGTAATAAGGTTTGGCAGATGGTATAAATCTGTACACATTTTAAGACAAAATAAGTCTCAAAAAAACAAAAAAAAAAAAGGATTATGCACGTTCAGGTATAACAATATATGGCCACAGAGGTAATGCAACTCTACAAACTGAACTAATGGGTTATGGTTGCAATAAGTTTGACAATTCTGTACTTGCAAATTAAGGAACATATCATTATAAGAAATTCCCGCAATTTGCTATTTGCTTGGCAATACAGAATTGTAAATCAAATTGATTTACATTTCCATACCGTGGGTTTCTCTCTTTAAATTTTCTAACACATCTTTGAAAATGATGCAATTGGACTTTGTGAGCCTTGCCATAACGTTAGTTTTGAGAAAGCTTTTCCTCTGTGGGCCATGGCTTCACTGACATGCCTCAGGCTGCTGGTCATCATATGTTGTGCAATCCAAAACGACAATTGCATAAAACCAAACATCAACAATAAATATACACACTCAATGAAATGAAAATCAATTGGCTGAGGAATATATTAATGAAATATATGTCACATGATTTAAAAATCATCGTAATGGCATCATTCTGACACTATGAGAAGCTAATGATACACCACGCTTTAACTACATTATGTACAATAATTACATATAGACAAAAATGCCACGAATGGTACACCATGGTATGGCTTGCTGCACGCATTTACTCGTCATAATACACATGAACAACTAAACAATCTCCTTGGGCATACATGGACCTACGATAGACATACTTATAGATATATGTAGTTTTTCCTCACATTAGTATAATATAAGTAGGCAGATTTACATCATTGTAGCCAGATGACTATTTATGTACATAATTCCCATATAACCGTGGTTCAGTTTCAAGGGTTCGCATGGTAGAGTGATTAAAAGCCAGCCAAGCTCATTCATGAAGTTTTTACCAAACTCTGCACATTTTTTCCCAGCACTTCCATATATAGAGCAATAACGTACGTATTAGCAGATTCGCGCTAAAAAGGAAATCAGATGGCCCACACATCATTTCTATAATAACCAGGCCTGGTAATTTTTAACAGTCAATTGAAAGGTAAACCAACGTAAATTCTGAACAACTGTTGCAAAGGTCACCTAAAAGCTTTTGGTGACAAAAGGTTATCAAAGACTAGAAATGATCGCCACTGCGAAGAACTTATAACATTTTCATCAGTTAACCAATGTTCGAGAAATGATCCCACATTCTGAATCAGCACACCACAATGACTGCATTTTCATGCAAAGACTTGGCATAGTTCTTGGTGATAAAGTCACTTCTTATGAAAGCCATGCTCAGTATGCCGCTCAACAAATACATTTTATACGAATGACCTGACATTGGATTAAAAACGATATTGCGTAAATATCAATTAATGCATCCAGATTGGGATCAAGCCATACAAAATGTGCATAGTCATTTATGTTCATATGGAAAGGGGCGAATATTTACAAGTCTACGAAGAAAATGAACTGGGTTTCTAGCTGATCACTACATGTTTTTCAAGACTCATCAAATTACATGCAGCCTTGCCTTTGAAAATGCAGAAATGTTGTAAACTGAATATTACTGTGGAAATATGTAAGTAAACCTTGTGGCCTGAAAACTGTCCTATTTCGTTCCATTTTTTATAGCTTCGCTACAAAATAGATTGCTAATTCAATATTATAAGTGATATGACTTTTCTTTTAGTAGAAATTGATTGCAAACATTTATTTGACACGTTTTCTTTCGAATTTTAAAAACTAAAATTATTCCAACTATATCGCACACACAGTGCATAGGACTTTGCAACTTTCCCAACAAAAACTTCCCTACTGGTGTTTTGCATCCTTATGGAATGACAGTTAGCAGCCTACCAACAGCCAGTCATTAAAAACAATATTTGAAAATGCATGCCAACGAATTTAACAGTAAAACACACGTGTAGACTCATTGTCTTCATTGTTCTTTCTGCTGAATTTTTGGGGTTTAAGATTTACGTTATTGTTAGATGGTGTGAGATTACTGTCATAAACTAAAAGGGGGCAATTTGAACCTCGACAGATTACGTAAAACAGAAAGAAATATATAAATCAGTAGCTTAGCAAAAAGTTGTAGCTGGGAAAGCTCGCCCCCACGGATTTCAGTTTACGAAATTATTTTTACTTAGATTTTTATTCCTGTCACATGGTCTCCATCTGCTCAGCCAATTCCAAAACGGGGCTTTCACAAACAGGTTGCATTACATTTGCCCCCATGCCAATTCCTGCCAAACCCATCGACTGCCAAGCGATGGATTTGCTGTTTGGCGGCATTACTTCTATCGACGGCTGAGGAGACTCGTTTGCCAACAGTGCTGCATTTCCACAGGAGATGAGCCGCGGGCTAGACGGTCGACTCAGAGTAGCGGTATCGTAGACTAGATTGGGTAGTGTAAGCCAAGCTGGAGCCTCCCAAGATTTTTCGAGGCAAAGCGAAGTCGGATTTTTCCCTTCTGTGGAAATCATAGAGGGACTTGGAGGAAGCCCTTCCGGTTGGAGTGAAGCGGTTGGTTCCCCAATGTGAAAAGCCTCCAGTGTGGTCGGTAACAGCGACCACGTGTGTTCGCCCCCGAGCGGTTGCGGGATGGGCCACTGAGGAGTAGAAGGGGTCGATTTGGACATTGGACACAATGCAGGTGTCTCCGGCAGGTGCAATTTCCAAGGTGAAATCGGTCGGTTATCTGACGCTTTCCCCATCAGTGCACTGGGCACATTCGGAAGAAGCTGCTTCGTCCCAGCCATTGTTGATGTAAACTGTCGAGAGTCGGCCAACGAGCACAGAGCATTTACCACCTCCGTCGGCAATGGCGGCATGACCGGTTGTTGCTGAGCCAGCTTATAGGATGCCTGTCTGACCATCTGCCGCTTTAAGAGCTGGTGGTCGCTGTGCGACTGCCGTTGCATTGCCGACTGCTTCTGCAAGATTTGCCTCTTCTGCTGCAGGCGATGTTGAAGAAGCTGCTGCTGAAGTGGTTTCCCCTGGTTCTGGAGCGAGCACTCTTCCATGCGCTCGCCGCCGCCATTGCTGGCAGGAGGGTCCCCAGAGCATTTGCTCAGAATCAGCTTCTGCAAAGGGGCGCCGATCGACTCTGGCAAGCTTACCCTTTTCGCCAGCGGGTTTGGCGATCTTTCCGATGACGTCCCCTGCGGGTTGCCGGCATAGTTGTGGTGTAGACAACTGAACTCCGAATGTTGAAGTTGCCATTGAGCGAGCTCCTCTTGTGTGACGTTCGACTTGTACAACGCCTGCAAGTGATTGTGTTCCTGTTTCACCACGTTGAGTTCCATGAAGCCACCTATCTTCTCAGTATCACATAAACGCTGACGAAATGCGATGACCCCCTGTGCCACCAGGCCATCCGAGGCTCGCCTGCCTTCACGGAAGTTCACGGGAGAACGGGTCGTGCTCCGCTCGCCGTCAATAGGGTTGTGACGTACCGAGCGCCCTACTGTGTTGCTGTATGGCGACAGGGACATGGTCCAATTCTCATTGGCGTCGAACACTCCCGTGGGCCCGGGCATGTTCAAAATATCACCTTTTTTATGATTAAGACTACTTTCGCAGTCACCACCATTACGATTGCCGCACCCGACTCCGTTTCTCTGGACTTGGGTACACGATGGTAAGCTCAGGGCCAAATCAGGTTCGATTTGGGAGTCGAAGCTTTCGAACGTTGATCCTGTGCTGCTAGCAAAACTTCCCAAGGGCGAGTCAGACATCCGAGAGATCTGAGTTGCCTCTCGCCAGGTCCGATGCCCCTCGTAGTAGTCGGAAGTGAACTTCTGGTGTATTGCTGAATGGGCTGTCGTGGCTCCCAGTGTGGGTGTCAAGCTGCTCTCGCTGATGTCCGCTTCTACCCCCTCATCAATAGATGTCGCTCCAACGGTGGAGGCTGCTGCAGAGGGTGCTGTCGCCCGGTCGGCGGACTGTGCATCTGGCTCCCACGAGCTACGAGTAAACATCTTCTCAGAAACAGAATCCATATTGTGACCCAAGGGATTGGCATACATTCCCATCTTAGATGGGCTAGGAGCTACGGAGCAGACTTGCCTCGATTGTACCCCCAAAGATGAATGCCTATTGACTGCAGGATGGTCACTGTTGCACGCTGCACCTGACGATCCCGTAGGCACAGAACTTTTCAGCATTGCCTGCTCGGCGATTGTACTGGGTCGACGCTTGGTGTCTATGGGGTCCTTATCTTGCACAGTGTAATTGCTACGATGTTGTTTCACTTTGTCCAATAAAAGATAGTAAATCGCTGCATGATGATCATAATTGTCCTTTTTCACAGACTGCAAAAAAAACGAGTTTATTCGGAATTAGTTTTATCACCTGACAAAACTAAAGCATATTCACTTCGAATTTTCCTGAGAAAACATTAAGAACAGGGTCATCTATTAACAAACAATCCATTCATTTCTAACGACCAAACTGTGAAAGTGCTAAGGGTGAACAACAACATTTTACCTCACGTGTTTTATCTGCATCAATTCCTAGGCTATGCATCACCCTTAAGATCTGTTCGTTTGGTTCGCCTTTTAAGGGCAATCGTTCGTACGATTCCTCACTCAAGAAGCCTTTCGATATCCCATCCGGCGACATCATCCATCTATGCTTTTTTATTTGTTCTATAGTGTACCTCTTGGAGGGATCAAGAACCAACATTTTACGTATGAGACGTTCGCAATCTACATAGAATAAAACAAGAACGATGAGAGAAAAATCGTAGCAAGCACTTATGCTCAAGAAGGAACTGCACAGCAATAGCATATTGATGATAAACACAACGTGCTGGGGCCAAAGAGATGTAGGACCCATAATTTCAATGTTTTGGAATGCAACCTTTTCAACTATGATGACCATTAAAATTAATGTCCATTTATCAATTGAATTATTTAGGTTCCATCACCATTGGGGATTAATTATGATAGGTGTCTGAAAAACTAACAGTGTGCCTCAATAAAATTTTAACTTTGATCTGATTCACTAACCTTTAATTGACAACTATCGGGAGATTTACAATTGTGTGCAATAATGGCAATTTCAAAGTTTACATTTTTAGCTGACATTAACTAGTCTGTAACAAAAAATAATCTGCAATTATTCTTTTAACGCCAGAATTATTTAATTAATTACTGATAATGACATGCTTAATTTCAGTAATTAAAGTTGTTTTTTGTGCATGAAAACGCATTATATTACAGGAAGAAAGAGTAATTGCTGTAGGGTGGATGGACTCAAAAGCATCCAACTTGTCACACAATTTTACGTATCATGTATTTAATGATTGACGTCACCATCGCGTTAGCATACATTGACATAATCACGGTTTCAGAATTAGGCCTCAAAGATGATTATCAATATGGAACAGCAGACTATGGCAAAAACATATGATGCTTCCATGTTTAATACATTAAATTTGTGTAATTTTTTCCAATGTCAATGCTACATCGCTCCCGTATGACAGGGGATGAGTACCGAATTATAAAAAAACATCATATTAATTTTTATAAAGATATAAACATGATTGGCTTCTTCAAGAATGCAGCAAACTACTCTAAAATTAACCTTCTAAGATATGATGATGATGTAATGATTCCCTTACCAGATGACATGAAATAAGGGATTCGAAAACGGCCGGACAGCACTCTCTCTCTCAGTACTGGAAGCAAACTGCCATCAAAGGGCAGAGCCCCACACACCAAAACGTACAAAACAACGCCTAAACTCTATATTTAAAGAAAAGCAAAACGAAGAATGGCAAATTAATTTTTGTAACTCAGCATTTTAGCTTGGTTAAAAATTGATACCAACCCAAATATCGATCTCAGGACCAGTGTATTTTTTCCCTTCAAATACTTCTGGAGCAGCATAGGGCGGACTGCCACACCATGTTGCCAACTGCTCACCAGGCATGTAGAAATTGCTAAATCCAAAATCTAAATGAATCAAAATCGTTAAGTTAAATACGGCACTGCATTAAATCCATTTTATAATATTGAAATAAAAGGGCAGAAGTTAGTGTTCGTATAAGTTTCATACTTTTTTTAGTTGTTTCAAAATAAAATTTTACATTTCCAAAAATAATGACTTTCTAAAATATTTGCTCGGTTTTTCCTTTGCTAGTATTTCGTCAGTATATTTGGAAGGAAATGCATCCACCTGTAGATAATACGTACCAGCTATTTTGATATTCATGTTGGCATCCAACAGGAGATTTTCTGCCTGCAAAGTAAACAAAGCTTAACAAACTGCTAGATGCATCACAAATGCGCCATTTGATTAAATGACATAGATGACATTACAACAGTGTAAATAAATTGATTGGAAAGAAGATACATTATATAATTATCTTTTCAGTGGGTCACAAATAACCTAAAAGTACACTTTGAACAGTCCAACCAACCATGGGCAATTTTGATAAATTTACTTTTACTATAAATTTAATTTGATGTCAGGAACAACCAAAAACCACCAAGGTGGTAGATCTGTCATTCCAATTCGGAGCCACACTATTCGTCTTATTTTTTTCATACGTTGCAATTATCTTCCAACGAATAGTTGGTGTCCACCCAAATGCATAGTAGAGTACTGAGTTGATATGAATGTGATATAGAGTGGCTTTACCAATATTCATTAGAGATCAGGGTGTCAATTCAGTTTCCAAAACAGACCAAGCTGTTGTGCTGGTTATGGTTAGATACTGCTAAGAAATCTTCATGCTAAGAAAATTCTATTGATCTCTTTGTGGGTTATTATAACCGTCTGTAGAACCGAGGTTTCGGGAACTCACTAGAAACAAATGGCGTTGGGTGCCCTAGCTATTAGTCCGTCCTTGAACCCGACTAGTGTTGACATTTAAGTCAGACGCCGACCTAAATTCAAACCAGGCTCAAAATAAAGGTCATGGGCTCTGTACCACTTCAACTTCACTCCTGGAGCATGTGCGGAATGTTAAAGTAGGGCACATTGATTTCTTCCACCCACGCAAATGCCGGGCTTCAATGTGGGTCTATGGCATGTTATAGTAACTTGGGGCAGGCCAATAAATGACAGGATCTACAGTACCTAAGGATATCAAAGCCTGCCAAAAGACACATTAATTTGCTTCGGCCTTCTTAGATTTCCGTTGCACACATACAGTACATGTAAAATTGTTTACTGTCTTTTGGTATGGGATGATCTGCCTTCAGAAGAATAAAGATTAACGTCGTGATTCGGCAGTTACTTCATGAAGTTAGGAAAAAGTTTACAAAGAAAACGAGGCTCAAGGATTATGGCAAGCAGCTCATTCCCAACAGGAATGACGTTACGTTATTATTCCCAACATTATTCTTAGTGATAGTGATCATAAGTGGTCAGTTTCGTAAAACACCATCATGTCACATTGCCATAATGTAAGCAAAACATGCAATGAAATGAATGGCAGGAATTTTTTCTAAGACGCTCAAGTGATATGTTGAGTAGGTTTGATCATTCAAAAGATATCATTCACTGATGATTCAACAGGAAGATCTCTACAGGTCAACCAGAGGAGACCCTGCAGGTGCAAGGTGTGTCGTCTGTCATGTGCCACAAGACATCTGGCACATGTTGTTCAAAGTATCCAATCTAACATTCAAATCTGCTAAGTTAATGCTAATACAACACTAAAAACGTTTATGAAAATGAGCCAAAGATAGGCTGCCTACCTTGAGATCTCTGTGCACAATCCGCCTGCGGTGACAATAGTCCACAGCGGACAGAATCTGCCAGAACTTCTTCCTGGCCATGGCCTCCGGCATGCGGCCATGGTTGGCGATGAAGTCTGAAAAAGCAAAAAGGTTACATCATCTGCCTTTTCAAGGAAAGCACAAAGTACAAATTTACACAAAAATAGCTTTTCTAAATAGAGAAAACGTCTAAAAATCGTTTTATTAGGCATGTAATAAGATCTGCATCGGCGAAGAAATATCTGAAACATGTAATCAACAGAAAAAGTGAAACGTCAGGAATCCGAAAATACTCAATGCCGGGTGTTATATTTAGGCAACGGAGCGATGGTTTGCGTAGGCTTTTTTCCTGGGAAATTAGAAACAAGTCTACTATTTTGGCGAGTGAAGACGTCAGTGCTACCCAAAGTCTCGTCACCAGCCGACCAGATGATGGTACGGAACGTTTCCAGTTGACGTCATGCACCTCGATTCTACATTCTCCGATGATCTCTTTTGAGACAACGCATAAACCACCACCACCAGCCACGTATCTATAAATAATTGCAAAAAATGCTAGGCTATCCCGCAAAAATCGGCCAACTGGACTTATATTATAAAAATATTTACAACAGCAAGCACTCAGGAAGTTCAGAAATGAAAATGGCAGCCTAGAAGACTATGCTGGCCATGGTCAAAACAATGGCAATACAGTAACCTGAGACCTGAGGACCCTCCCTTGGACATGACATACTCCAAGAACTTGGAAGGATAGAATTCCTTTGTGATGGATGTACTGTATGGCTCGAAGAGAAGGCACACTAACCAGAATTTAAATATAACTTAAAACCCTTTTCAGATACAATGTGATTATGGAAATCAGATTGAGTGAGGTGCAGATTCCCACCACCATCTGTAAAGCAAGAATGATAGAATTTTCTGGGAACTGTTCAAATATTGTGCAGCCTATTCCAAGATCGGAATGACGGTCTCAGAGAGTCAGGCGGTTTAACAACAAGCATCCTCAAGTGCTTTCATTTGAAGACGTCAATCTTCATAAAATAAGATTGAAAATACATGCAATTTTTCATCTGGCAGCTATACATGTATATGTAAACTATTGTCACATAGTTCTAACCGATTTTTTTACATGACCCATAGGTTCAGATACAAAAACCAAACTTTGATGGAACGTTTGGTCGCTATATCCGGTTCGTCGTTATAACCGATGTCATTATAAATGATTTCTACAGGATACTGATGATAACCCACTGCACCCAAGAGATCATAACAGTAGGCCTACATTGGTACATGGTACAGAGTTAATTGAGTCTACAATTGGAACCTTTTATCCTTGCAGGAAATCTTTAAACCTGGTATTTCCATTGCTGTCACAGGTTATGGGTCCGCGATATCGTTGTTCAAAAATGATAGTAGTAAAAATGAAAACCCTGTCAATTTGTATGACCGACGCTATCACGAACCTTTAACCTGTGACAACAATGGAAATCCCAATTTTAAAAGATTTTAACCTGTCTCTAATGATGAGATAAATTGATTGGGCAAGGATATAATGTAGATATGAAAAATCATTCCCTAAACAATAAACAAACTAGTAAACAATTGGCTAATTTACCAGGCAGAAGGCAACACAAAATATAACTTGTTCTTACTTTCCATAACTTCCCAACATTTAACAAACAGATGTCTGATATTTTTCTAGGCCGATGATCACTATGGACACTGTCCATTTTCTACAGGGCTAGCTTCCAACATAATGAGCAATCAAAAATTGAACATATCAGTAGGTTAGTTCTTATTTTAAATAAATCTACCACTGGATTTTGAAATGGGTACATGCATTGTAATTGACAGTACAGGTGCGTATATAGGTTTGTTGGACCACTCCAGCGATGCTCAGGTAACAGCGAAAATGCGATGTTCAAAAATGAACGACCGAGTTTCAAAAGACGTTCAATAGCAAGAAATTAATAGGGGTGGATTACATCAATTTATTTTCAGGTTTGCAACTATGCATCCTCTCCTATTGCGAATTGCTGAGTCGAATACTGTCTGACATTATCGCCCGCCAGCAGTGGCATTGTAAGTTTTTAATGAAACCGCGTGTGTATTTTAAAATTTCCTATACGTGATAATATTAGTCATGCTCCTTTCAATAGTAGCAGCTAGGCAATGGTATGAAAGGCGAGCCATGCAACTGGGATCGAAACGGGTCCGCTGCATTTCACGCAGCCTTTGTGATGACTTCAACACTGAAGCCATCACCACTTCTTGGCAAGTAATACAAAATCGTTCAAAGTCACTTGCGTCAATCTGCGGCTGCAAATACGCCGTTGCCCTGGCAACAACGTGCAATGACGTCAACAGTTAGGTACACAATGATTATCAAGATATTGAGGAAGGAAGATTGGGGCACCAGAGATGAAAGAAGTGGGAGGCAACGTCTCCTCCGAGGACCCCTACCAGAAGCTCCTGTACACCACTCACTTGTCCACGATTTATCACTGCGCCCGTGCCACTTTTAACACTAACTTGAACATCTTGCAGTGCTTTATATCACTTTCTATTAGCATGTGTTCAATCAGTTTTCGAAAAACTGGCTGTACAACATTGTCTGACATGTGCATATATGTCACACGTGGAGCTACATGTATATGAAGACGCAGACCTTCAAATAGGAAGGGGAAGTCAGCCAAATAATTGCAGACTTTCTTCTATGAGCCGTTTTATTATTACGTTTTCGAGCTAAATTCATCATTTCTGATCCAATTTTTACACAAAAAAACTGGAAAACATTTGGGCCAATGATGACATCATCATTTGGGTGTCTGGAAATGATGACATGGGGATGGTATCCAAAAATCGCCAAAAAAAATTATGATATAGCCAAATATTTGAACGTTCCACTGTGTACCTAAACAACCGGTCAAAATCTGAGCTCAAGACAATGTCAGAGGATCTTCTCCCAATTTTAAGACATTTCATACAAATTATGTTGAAAAACGTCTACATAATAAAGGAGACGCTATAGAAGAAGACAGATTTATAATAGGCGTTTGCAAATACCAATGACGACATGCTATGATCACCAGCTTGACTTGACAATAACGCATTTTAGTGCACTTTTCTTAAGAAATTTTAAAATGTGTTTACAAGGGAGGGAAATTCCCTGCAGACTATTGTTTGGCATATCTGGGCTATAATGACACTTAGTCAAAATATCATGGAGTTTCTTATAAATAAGTTGTTTTGTTTTCAAAATTAGTTCCAATTTTATCATATCATCAATCATATCATATCACGTTATTTTCTGAACGGACATACTGTATGTATACTAAACTTTACCGACTTTAAGGTTATCAGACTTCAGTTGAGTACTTTTACCTAGAAAGTGGTTATGGGATTCCCGTCAGTTTTCCTTTTAAACGTTAGACTACTTTCTTTCTCTATTTCGGTGGAGTTGGGCGTGTCCTGACTAATGTAACAAGTTGTACAGTGTAACAGTAATTCCAACAAGTTCTGGGTGGTATTTCCCAAATAAAAATATAAAAAAACTTTAAAAATTATCAGATTTGTCACGAGCGCTATGTCAGAGATTCTTGCAGCTAAGGTATTCACAGCTAACAAATTGACATTCCATTCCTTTCACATTTGCTGTCAATGCGTTGCATTCTGCTATTGTTGTTGTTTTTTTAACCAAAAGTTACTACATTATAACTATTTGCATGCTGTAGGTAAACCTGACAATTTTTTTCAAACATTAATTAATTTTCAAGATGAGGCCCTTCTTACCAATCAAAATTTTTGCCACAAAACATTTTACAAATTTCACTGACTTTTGAGCTGACCAGACACTCTGTATCATTTCTCAAAAATGTGGCAGTATAGACTACTAACAAGAACATTATTAAAATCCCGTGAATTCTGACCCAAAATGTTGAAAATGTGGGAGATTTCTTACGGACCGTTACGGCTAGCTATACATTATTCCTGTTGTATTTAAACCATGTCTACAGTATAAGTTCAAGGCGTGGCAAGAGGCCAAAACACATAAAGAGTATCAACAACAACTAAATATAGGTCCATGAGGTTATTGAGAAATATACCAGCAATGCACACATTTCTGTTAAAAAGTTTCTTATGGGAAGCACAGACTCAGCATGCAGTTCTCCTATTTCGGGAAAGATGTTTTGATGCCGTCATAGGAAAGAATTCCGATAAGAAAAAGGTCCGTATCAAATGCCAAATTTATGTAACGGCTGGCAACTGAAACTGTATAATATTCTTGCTGAACTCGGGTTCATCATACTGATAGCATTACAACCAAAGCCATTAGACAAACGATAACAATTAGTAAAGGCGATTGCGCAATCAATTACAATTAAATTATTGAATAGGAAATATGTTGTAGGTTAAATCCAACCCTGACATAAAATTTGTCCGACTATATTGCGTGTCAGTGGCAAATAGGTTTCTGTACCTTCAACAAAACTTGCATCCTTCCCAACCACCCTGAATCATTCAACCCAAATAATGAGCACAACAAATGATAAAATAAGGCTCGCTTCATAACCCTATATTCACAATCATGATATACGTCTGTAACACTAATTATAAAAGCTAGTAAGCTTATGTGACAAGTACAGCGAATTTGTTCAATATTGTTGCGAAACAGGGTTATGTACAGGGTGGGCCAAAAAGGATTTTACAACTTTAAAAGGATATTAAAAGACCATTTGTAAAAGACGCGCACAATCGGCTGATGTGTCATTTTGTAGCAAAATACCTCAACTTTCACGTGCAACTTTAATGCCTGGAAACGAACATGCAGTCGTTGTGTATTGGTTCGACAACTAAATGAAAAATCAAAGTTTGTCCAATTGAGTTGCACGTACATTTGTCTCGCATTTGCAGTGTACACTGTACGTGTGCAAGATGTTGCAGTTGAAACTGGCTCGGCACTGCGTCCAGTCCCAGACCAGTAAGAAGCCATGGCGTACAGTGCTCTTGAACTCTACTTGCCCTTCAGTCACCCCGTAAAATCAATAGATATTCCAAGGTGATGTCACGCATACATATACACGCCGCCGCGCCGTTTGCAGCATTTGAAACGTACGTTACTGGGGGTGTTGGCCAGATGATAGCTCAATCGATCCACCAAAGCCTCGAAGACAATGCGTAAAGAAATGGGACAGTTTCGTCTGGGTCGAACCAGGGACGGAAATGCTCTCCTTGGCATTCTGCACCAGCACATCCACCTAGGTGCGCTTAAATTTGCCTGATCTTTTATTAAACTTCGCAAATTGGGAGAATTATTCACAAACTGGCAGAATGGCAAGCAGCTCCAGAGCAGGCATGTACCCATCTATTTCCTGAGACGAATTTACAGGAAATCTTGAACGATTTGGGCGATGCATATTGGAAACTGAACGCAAACTGAATAAAAATTGATAGTAATGTTTGAAGTTTCGTTTGTTGTCCCAAAACCCGCTACCCATAGTCAGCCTTGCATCTACACACGAGGGCATCCATGGTTACCCCAGGATCATGAAATATAAAATGAGTTTGGAGAAAATAATTTGTCAAATTTTCTCGTGTCTGGGACTTGTCCAAGTATAAAAATCACGGATTCGACTAAGAGTCACTGCAAACTCAAATTGCTTGGTCACTCGAGTTCAAAAGGCAATGGCAGTGTCGCATCGAGGTCCTTGCCGCTTCAGACGTCTACAGTCCTAGCGTTATGGCCTAGATAGTTGCGTTAAGCTCGCATCCTGCAATTCGATGATATTATTCATTGATTAATCTGCAACCAAGTTCAAATAAGCACGTCAGGATTGCGTCAGTGGTTGCCACGCAACACTAGCTGCCCACCAATTTGAACAGTTGTGAAGAGATAACATGGCACTGGCAACCTTAGCACCGACCATAATTTCACCCATACAAAATTAAAAGGAAACTACATGTATATCCGATACAGGAAAGGAAAATATAGGCTTGGGCCCACTCGAACAGGGCCCAAGTGCTGCAGTCGAGCCAGGGAAATTTGGTATGAAGGGGGCAAAACAACATTTCGAAGCAGATTTCGCCTATTTAATGTGTCCCAGCAAGTTCCGCCGTCGAAATAACATTTTTGGCTAAATAACAACAGGTTTTCAGCGATTGTTACAAGCTGATAAATTTCAATAAAAATATTTCAAGCAATATGTGCAGATTCATGCCATCAACATTACGTCATGCACACGCTTTACGCATTACAAACTGAAATAAGGGATGAAAGGCAAAAGTAAAATACTATATGGCATTGCATAATATGAATCTCCTGCATCAGTGGCTGTCTTCTGAGCAGCAAACTATGAAAAATGTGAACAGCCATATTGCCACAGATTTTGGATAGAAACCCATTTGCAAATCATGGAAGTTAACGAAGGCGTTGTACTGTCTGTATAGATACAGTGGCTCAACGTGAAAATGATACACCCATTAAAACTGCTGTGATCACAGTCAATAATCGCAAATTACTGAGA
>JAQFYZ010002127.1:0-18687 GCA_034695085.1 Cylindroiulus punctatus
TTTTTGGGGTCCGAATTATTTCTGCAGAATTTTTTGGGGTCCGAATTATTTCTGCAGAATTTTTTGGGGTCCGAATTATTTCTGCAGAATTTTTTGGGGTCCGAATTTTTTCTGCAGAATAAAACGTTGATAAATGCATCATTTGTACAGTTTAATTTAATCCATTCTACACGGTTCAAAAATGACCGCAACTATCCTGTCTTACTAATGTTACATGTACTTATTTCAACATAGTTGTTAAGACGGGTTAGCCAGGTACAGTAGTAATGTCTAATGTATCAGTAATGGTACCAACAAGGAATACCACTTCACACTTATTTTATCTCTTTTTTATTTATTAAATCGTGCAACCAAGTACCTTTTTACTATGCCCATTAAGCGTGAAAGGGATTACCATGTTCGTAACCGAATGTTATTTTAGCCTGCATCCTACTTTTACTCTGCTCTTTTGGCTAGGTTTTCAACTTAGCGTGCGAATTTCCTCCAACATGGCCATTGATAATCGCCACGATGACTGTTTTTGTAAACGGCGTCTGTGTTTATGTAAATTCACGCAGCCCTGAATTAAAACGCTGGGGTAAAAGAATTGGAGCGTTCACTTAGTGTACATTAATGTCGTAACGGCGCTCATTGTTACCGTTTGGTGGCGATTAATTAAAGCGAAACGATTTTCGGTGAGATTAGTGGGGAGCCATTAGGGCTTAATAAAAATCCCATTCACGGTTCCGGATTGCCAGGCCAAAATCGTGCTGTAATGCCCGAAAATTAGCGTCAAATTGGTTATGATGGTGTTACGTAAACCATTGAGGCGCGCTCAAATATTTTGAACTTTTTTGCGATTTTCGTGATCACTTTTTAACAATTTCCTCCGAAAAATGACCTATGAAATTTGAATTGCACGAAACACCAACCATCTTATCGCCCAGATATTTGAAAGACTAGAGCGATAATAGAAAACCTGATTTTTTTATGGACTCTTTTTTTCATTGTGGAAAACCAATGTCTGTTCAGAAACTCACATAGTAACAAGATAAAAAAATCGTAGTGATTGCATTTATTTCAGCGTTATCCAAATGTAAGCTTATGTTCAATGTCGTCTTGCGTTGCTTATGAATAATTTTTAGCTCTTAAAAAGTTTACTGTCTCAGTTCGAGCATTTAAACACTTATAAGAATATTTTGTAGGTGTAAGTGGACCAAATGTGAACACGTACATGAAATATGTACATTGCAAACTCCAATGCTTGATCAGGACTACCCTAGATATGGACTTATCAGGGAAATTGCAAAGATCTGGTTAGGTTGGGTTAGGTCTGACCAATAATTCATTTTTATAGCGTTTTACGAAATTTAACACAAAAATTATCAGTCTAAAAACAATGCTGTGGAAGAAATCAATAATGAAACTTTGTCAACTTTAAAATTTTAAATTAGCCGTTTCAAGAGAAAACATTGTGCTCAAATACATGTACATTGAATATAACACACGTAAGCA
This sequence comes from Cylindroiulus punctatus, assembly GCA_034695085.1. Taxonomy (NCBI): domain Eukaryota; kingdom Metazoa; phylum Arthropoda; class Diplopoda; order Julida; family Julidae; genus Cylindroiulus; species Cylindroiulus punctatus. The sequence goes on from JAQFYZ010002127.1 coordinate 1,495, forward strand.
ATAAATGTGGCACTCATAATTTTACATTTTCGGCGGTCAAGCTGGTCAGGGAAATTTGTTTTAAAAACCTGGAAAAGTCGGGGCAGTCGGAAATTTAATCTACGGGGGGGACCCTAGTTAGTGCATAATTGGTTAAATTTCGTAACTTGTGTTAGACGAAATTCTTACAGCGGATTTTTTACATGAAATTGTCTATTTCACTGCACTTGGTTGCACGAACCCGCAGTCAAAAGTGGTCCACCTGCTAAAAAATTTTTGGACGCTTGACTCATGGTCACTGCATCATGGTAATGAATGTTTCAGGAAGAATATATGTACTATATACAAGCTACATACTATATGTTATTTGCATCTGTGATTATAATTTATTAAGGCTACGCAAGATGCCTTAACCATACCCGACATTGCATTGATTAGAGCTCTGCATGAGTTTGCTTGTCTTCCTGGTGCAGTGACTATAGTGGTGGCCCAGGTTGAAGTTTGCTAGTTCCTTTATTTGGCTTCAACATCTGTTCTTCTCGTTTTGTAGACTCGAAACCGAAGTGGGTTCCGATGACTATTGATTTGAAGAGTGAGCGACGGAACGGTAAAAATGGGACGGATTCATCGCCAAAGTATCGCAGGGACCGGGATGAAAATGGCGATCTTCGGTACCAAGACAATGACAGACGGGCAAGTCGTGGTGACAGAAACGAAGGAGAGGAATCCAATGGTAAGACTTTTGTACACCAAGGTAATTTTTTTCTCAAAAATTTAGTGACAAAACTCGAAGAGCTTGTGCACCCTTTTCCTAGTCTTGGTTATGAAACCCCTTTTTCCCACTTTTATTCCTTTCCATTTCACTGAAATGCTGCACAATGCAGTTTTTTCTCTCCTAAATTCTTTGTCGCTCTTGGGCCACTTCCAGTTTTGCGCTTATGGATTTTTTTCAGAAACCAAGTGCTGTTCTATTATTAATAGGATTAGTTACTTTTTCTTTGTTGCATCACATTTTTGTGTCAGGACAAAGTTGATATATAGCCGACTAGTTAATCTCGTGAAATGTAGCTTGGCTATTGTTCTTGAAATTGAAAATCAACGGAGCCTGAATACAGCTTCTCTTTTTAGAAAGAAAACCCAAAGTTTTAATAAGCATCCAGCGGAGCTTCAACCTAACCTTCTTTAGAACGTGTTTTTTTGTGCAATTTGCCCGTGATTAGTCGCCGTCCCAACGTTCTTGTATTTTTGCAAGACCTGGTTTTTGAATTTGTGCCATTAATTCCAGGCTTTGAGGGAGTCAATGGGACCATTCGTGAGGAGGGAAATCCAAATGATGTTCGCGAAAGGGATGGCAGAGGCTATCGTGGTTCTCGAAGAACCAGAGGCCGTGGCCGAGGTGGCAACAGAGGAGGCCGAGGAAGAGGTAAAATTGCAGATGCGTTTTGATTAGTTTTTAATTTTTTCAAATAACTGCCGATTAAAGCTAATGATCGTTTTCCAGGCGGCTACCACCGTGAGAACTTTGCTGATTATAGTTGCCAACTCTATCCACCATATGGAGGAACATATTATTGCAACCAGAACATCATGGCAGTGGACGAAGCAATCGTTAAGGAGCATGTGAAGAAGCAAATGTGAGCAGATCCCTTATTTTCTTGCCATTTGCTTATTAATAAGAAAATGCAGCTGAGGTTTGAGGAATATAAAATTAAAACAGAATGGCCAAATGGGCCCAAAACATGTAATCCATAGGCATAGAATGCGTGTAAGGAAGATAGATCATGACAGCATGATTATTAAAAATCAAAAAATATCAGGGTTAAAATGACGTGCCTCAAGTAGTTCTACAAATTGAAAACCTTGAATAAATCTTCCGCCTTAATATTGGTAATTTCATGGTCATGTTGTGCTGATGGTCCTTCACCATTTGAAACCCCTACATTTTATTTTATTTTTGATTTTTAAGAATCATGCTATCAGTTGAAGAAAATCGGGTCAAGGCCAGCATGGCAGTTGATTACTTATCCTTAGCTGATTTTAATACTGATGGGCTAGTTGGGAAAAAATGTTAGTTTATCAATTGTACTGAAAAGCAAGATAACAGCTAATTTTACCAAGCCTAAACGAGATTTAATTGAAGTCGATCGTTACCGCATGGTCACATATGGTGAAGAGAAAGTTTTAGATCTTTTACCTTGGTCTCAATAAAAATTGTTCAAATTTATGTTTTTGGACAAGTTGAAGTAGCTGTAAAAGCACTAAATTAGCTGTGCATGAAACTACTGAATAAACGAGGAAAACAACTGTTTAAGAGTTCCTTTTGATGTTTTTTACAAGCTCATAATTACTCTTATCTTGTTATGGGTTGTCATAACAATATTTTGCTGTTGTTGAATTGTCACCTTAAAAGCATGTTTGTCATAACAATGTTAGCTAAAAGCAATTGTTCACAACTTCGTTGGAGGTTGACGCCGCTCAAATATTTTAATGGTTTATTGGTGTATTTTGAATGGTACAAGTATCTATGTATGCCAGTAGAATTTCCATTGAGAAAGATCGCCTTCACCTTACGTTTTCATTTTGAGCACTAAACTCGGCATTCAGATTCTTATTTTTTAAAATTGTATTTAATGTTTTTTTTGCATTATGAATTGCATCTTTGGATTCAATGTAAAGTTGAACTTCATTGTTTGAAAAGTACATCTTCTATTTTTTTTTCTGTTTTTAGTGAATATTATTTTTCCGAAGGCAATTTGGAACGCGACTTCTTTCTTCGTCGCAAAATGGATGAGGAGGGCTACCTTCCCATTAGTCTTATTGCCAACTTCCAACGAGTGACGGCCTTGACACAAGACAAGGATCTTGTACTTCAGGTCTGTAGATATTGACAAGTTTTTCTTGTGTGTTCAGTCATTCGTCTGCCAATGTTTCAACATATGTGAAGACCAACAATCCTTTTTAAGGAAATGCCAGCCTGAAACTAGTAACTTCGCTGAAGTAGTTTTATAAATGTTGTACCTTTGTTGACGTTGATGGTCGTTGTCAATTGCTTATTACCATTTTTCTTATCAAGTGGAAATTGCATTTTAACGGAATATTATCTCTGCCAGTCTATGTTAGAAAGTCCTGAACTGGAGATCATTGATGGAGTGAAAGTCCGCACGAAAAACAACCCACTTATATGGCCACTCTCTTATGATTTTATTTTCTCTCAACTGGATCCGGATGTTCCTGAATTTGTCCCTGGCAAATCTTTCATCACCTCAAATACAGGTGGGTGGCAGTGTTTTGCCAGTAACTTCTTCTTGCTTTGAGCTCGCCATTCACTTATATATGTTTATTCTTGTTATATTAGAAAATAATTGTAGCACCGAGAATGGGAACGGTCTCCTTTCTGAGGAAGGAGATGGCGATCACGATTCAACTTTGCAACCAGATACTGTCGAGTTAACCTCATCCAAAATAACAAACGGTAATAGGAATTTTACTTTCCTATTCTGTCTGAAATGCATGACATGATTGACATCTGTAATGTGGAAATGTAAAGCTCATGCCAAAATAATAAGATGCGCTTCTGACCAATAAAATTTGCAACCTGGCCTCTGAGAATCTTAAAGCTGGGTGTTTTCATAAAGAAATTTGACATTGCAATGAAAATATTTAAAAGCATTTTTACTTTCCAATGGTGCTTCCTGGAGCACACACCAATCTGCTACTCATTCAAATTGTGGTGTAACCTTTATTTTTGTTATCAGGTCATTGCGAGGATGGTCTAGAGAATGATGATACTAAGACAAGTGACAGTGCCGTTCATGAACCTCTTCTTTCCTCATGTGCTTTATCGGACTTGCCACAAGATAATCAGCAGCCTCGCCAGTTTACAGAAGAGGAGGAGGATATGTGGAGGGAAGTGAAAAGAAAACGGAGACTTTCACAGAAACAAAGGGTGCGTTGCTTACTTGTAACTATTGTTGTACTCTTATCTGAGTGGCAACTGAAACATTACTTGATACCTTTTTCGTTAGAAATCTGAATGTGAGGTGGCAAAGTTCGACACCAGGGAGGAGCTGGATTTTCAGTTTGATGAGGAATTGGATATGATTCCAACTGGGAGGAAAAATACGTTCTCAGAATGGTATAGTTTTTGTGTATTAATAAGATCTGTTGTCCATATTTCTATGCATTTGACCGCCATGTAAAATCTTTATTAAACCAGGTCTGATGATGATTCTGATTCTGATTATGAAATGAGTGACCGCGAGGTCAGCAAAATTATAATTGTGACTCAGACGCCACCTGTGCATCGAACAACTAAGCACGAGGGTTACGACCGGACTGGTGATTGGACTACTCGAGTGAAGATGACTCAGGAACTGGGACAGGAGATCAATGATGGCCTGTATTACTACGAGCAGGATTTATGGAAAGAGTATGGTGGTGTCAATGGAGAGGATAACACTATCCGCGGATCACTTCATATATGGGTAAGAACCTATGACAATATCTAAAGAACTTCCTTTGAGGCATATACCAGTCGTTAATGTGCTTCTATGTTAATTTTTTCAGAACCAAAACAGTTATAAGACTGTAAATATTATTTCTCAAGAGGAATTCCAGTCGATTGCTCCAAAAACTCCAATGATTGCCAATCAAACAGTGCCTCCCCCACCTCCTCCTCTCACTTCCGGTAAGCATTTTCACTCTTTGTCTTTCTTGCACTGCTCTAAATTTGTTGTTGCACGTGTTAAATACAATCTTTGTTCAGTTTCTGAACCTGGAGACTGTGCTGCCGCGACAGACATCCCCTGTACGTCGGCTCCACGTACGCCTCGAACTCCTCGAGGTCGCAAGGACAACACTGTCGCACCTCGATTTTATCCTGTTGTTAAAGAGGAAATGCTAGTGGACCATCAAGTGAGTATTGTTTCAGGGCAAACCAAAAAACTAAAGGGCGTCTTCAGTTCATTCCTGTAACAAATCCTTGAAAACTATGTGAACATTCTCTGCAGACACCCCGTAAACGGAAGACGCGACACAGTAAAAATCCACCAATTGAAAATCATGTGGGATGGATCATGGACACCAAGGAGCACGTCCTTAGAAACAATTCAATAAGGTATGGCTAGCATCTTTATCCCGATTGAAATGCCTGTTATTCGGCAGACATGGGTTTAAAACCAGATTAATACTATTTTAAAATGTGTTTCACTGATTTGTGAATTGTTAACAAGTATTTTGATTCTATTTATTGTCAGTCTTGTATACAATGTAGCCTTTAAGCTTAGTTTAATGATGTGGTGCAAATTTAAGCTGAAAACAATTTTTTATTCTGTAGCAGTTGCAGTCCATCTGAAGCGCTGCTTTCTGGCAGCTATGGCAGTACCCCACAGTCTCTGCCATCCTTTCATCATCCGTCCCATTCAATGCTGAAGGAGAATGGATTTACGCAGCAAGGTTATCACAAATATCATCACCGCTGTCTCAAAGGTTAAAACATTTTATAGATCTTATATATTTATATATACTGTATATATAGACATTTTATAAACTTTTTATAACTGGGTCATCAGTTATTCATCCAAAAGATCACCAGTTTACCCAATCAATTGAACAAATTTAATACTGTCATGTATCACCTTAACACTTCATTCATAAATGTATTAAATTTACAGAGCGGAAGCGATTGGGAGTCGGCCAGTCTATGGAAATGAACACGATATTCAGGTTCTGGTCATTCTTTTTACGCGAGAATTTTAACCGGAATATGTATGAGGAGTTTAAATCCCTGGCCTGGGAGGATGCAGCTGCAGGCTACAGGTTAGATTTCATCTGGATTGTCAGCATTTTGGATAACTAATGCTGTTGTCTATAATTATGTTGATTTTTTAAATACATTTGGAAAATCTTGTACTCAAATGGTACATTTGTGTTATTCCCAGGTATGGCGTAGAGTGCCTCTTCCGCTACTTCAGTTATGGCCTGGAGAAACATTTTAGGTCGTTTATTTATGACGATTTCCAAGTGCAAACCATCAAAGATTATGAACTAGGTAAGGGAAAGCCAATGGTATCGGTAGTTGTCGAAGAAAATTTTTTTTATCATGCAGCAGAAATATTGAAATGAAACAATTACAGGTCAGCTTTATGGACTCGAGAAGTTCTGGGCCTTTTTAAAGTACTACAAACATGCTGATAAACTAGAGGTGGATCCAAAATTGAAGGAATGGTTGAAGAAGTACTCCAAGCCTGAAGATTTCAGAGTCGAGGCAAGCTATGTTTTCTAATTGCCAAAAACGCGAAAGACTAAAGCTTTTGTTAGGTTATAACGTAATTGCAACTACAATTCTATGCACATTTGCATCCAGTTAGATATTAATGCTGGGGAATTCAGGCATAAACTAATTAAAATTTGATCTCTTTAGCCGCCGCTTAATGATAGCGAACAAGCTGCAATAAGACGCCGAAAAGCTCAGTGTGCAAGAAAAGAACGGCACTACAGCCTTTCCGAAAGTGTTTCAACCAACAACGTGTCCAGTACTAGTTGTCGGAGAAGGTGGCCTTCGGACTCCCGTTCTGATGGAATATCCACTAAGGCCATTCGCCACGAGACTGCTGCCACGGATGGCAAGGGCACCTCCCAACAGAGGACTAACAGTGTCTCCTTCCCATCTGGCAAGAAAACAGCCGCATCATTTAACTCAGTGCCAGACTCGTGCAAACAGACCAAAGAGAGCGGGGCAACTCAAACGAATTCCTGCTCGAACAATTTGACCAACGGTACAGCCGGTACTACTTCCAGCGAGCGGAAAGCAGAGGGTGCTTTCCCCAAGGCGAAAGCCTCGAAAGACTGCAAGGAATCAGGACGGAGTCAACACCCTGACCAAAAGGCGCCCCCCACTGTTGTTGGCGCCCGATCATGCAAAGGGCCCTCCAAGAAAACAGCAGCTGCCTCTGTCCCCATCAAACGTGATATTTGTGGCAAGGTACCTGGTAACTAGTCAGCCGGCTTAATGCTTGTGTGTGTCTGCGTGTGTGTGCCTGCCTGCCCGATCGATTGCATCGGTGCTCTGTAAGTTCCTCTGTTAATGAATTGTGCGCGTGCCAGCGTGATTTTCCCCGGCGTCAAAGCTGCTAGTGGTTTTTTTAGGCGTGCTCAAGTCTGGCAAACGCATTGTTTGTGCAGCAGTGGATAGGGTGATTGTGTCGTAGTTAGGAAAATTATGCAAATTGGCCTAGAATAGGGGCGATTCTGGTATCGAGTACTATCTGCTGGATACGTGCATCTTTCAGTGGCAGACTGTTGTTGCTGGTGCACTAGTAGTCTAGATTTCCAACGACAAACGCATCGATTTGCATTCTTATAAACGAAACTTCATTATTCAGGCGAATTCGTTTGAATGTTTTAATTGAATTTGATTAATTTTTCCATCACCTTTTTTGCTATCATTTCTTTTACATTTTTGGTGTTTAGAAATGAAAAGAATCTTGACATTTTAAAAATCTATCTTAAAAGTGGGAGTTAGTTAATTGGCAGCACATGTATATTTTATGCAATAGCCATTTTTAAAGTTTTATTAACTTTCTTGGAGTTATTGAGATTGGCAGGTGTGACATTTTTGTTGATGTCACACTTGCTTCAATTTGGGGAGCGTTTTGAAAACAAATTGCTTAGTGCTTTATAAAACAAATATTATGACATTCTGACTCCAGGTTTGATATTACATGTAGGTACAAACCTCTGAATGTTGTTTATATATATATTCCCTAATTTTAATGATCAGATTTTTAAGTTTGTATGCTTATTAAACAATGGCACAATATTTCAGTATTAAGAAAATATCCCTTGCTGTCTACTACCACCATCTGCAAACAAAAGCCTGCCACTGTTGCACGCTTACCTTTCTAATGTCACCAGCAAATTATTTTTGTAATTGCTAACGTGTCGATTGTGCTCTAAACCTCTTCTATGGCCTACGCAGTGGATATCTATATATATCGTAGATTTATGCATTCGTGTTTGTTTGTATTAAGATGACTTTTTATGCATCGGAAATCTTTTTGCCGATCGAGGATTGGCAATTATGCCTTTTGAAATTGCACGTTAGTGACGCCTTGTGACTAACATTATCCTATTTGTACATAATGATGCCCTCGCGAATTTCTGCTTAGTTATTCAGTCACTTGATGCTGTTGCCACGACTCACAAGTTGGTCTATGCTCACTATGAGCTTATGCTGATTTCCATCACTGTGTGCATATTTCGTGCACAATAACATAGCAATATTAGTATGATTTTTGTGTATTCTACAAGGGGGAAAAAAGATTGAAAACAGCCAAAAAATTATTTTACATAACTATATATACTTAGGATTTAAGTCGGCTGTCATGAAATAAAGGGATACTATGTACTTTGGCCGATCTTGCACGGTAGTTAAAATAATGTAGTCACCTTTATTAATGTCACCTAACGCCTTGTGACCACCTTTGAATTTTATGGGTGCACCTTTTGCTGTAAAAATCTAACCTTCCAAAAATTGGACTTGAGCATTTTTTTGGGAAATTTGTCGAACGAATGTTCTGTTCATTACAAAAACAGCTACATTCACGTGGCATTCCAGCATTCCCGATCGATAATCTGCTTTCCAAAGCATCTCGTCCACCAAAGTACATATATGCCCCATTGATGGCGTAGTGATGATAGTAGTGATCATTTTCCTGCTTAATAGATGGCACCGAATTACAGATAAACCTTGTAACCGCAGTGATACTGAAGGATAGATGGCAAGTGTGGACGCAGGCTTGAAACTATTGCAATTTATCAAGTTTACCACGTGCCACACGTTTAAAGACTTCCTCTAATGCATCATACAATTTCCTTTTAACCTAAAATGAAGGCAGTTTTCCCAAATCTTGGTGTAAATACATTTGCTTGCAAAAAAAGTAGTGCATACTGCAATGCTCGATCCCACAAAGCATAGATTTTCAATAGTCAATGCCGAATACTGACAAACCTTTGGTCAGTTTCCATCTCTGGAATAGCACTCGGTCAAAACCAGTGGCGTTGGAATATTGCGGAGCAATATAGATTGACTTTCTGATGATGTATTCCATTGATAGTTTGCAGACTACCACGTAGTGAACGATTTGCACGTTGACTATGTACCATAAGAGGCTTTACTACTGTGAGTTTCAAAGATGCGGTTAACAAATTGCAATAAGACTATCTGGTCGATCATTATTATAATCTTTAGTGATCGGTGTGCCATCTGTTAGTCAGGAATGCGATATTCTTATACCTTGTTGTAGTAGTTTTATTTAGTGTATTCCATGCAGTTAACCTCTTATTTTATCCTCCCCTTTTCCCTCCTCGTGGTTTTCTGCGTTTTAAGCGAAGCACTTTTATCCTATTATAACGTATCTCTTCGTATTGACAATTTCGTTTATTTCGGCCTCCTGCAAATATACGACGGTGGGAGAGCCTGTACTTCGTTTGCCTCCAGCTTGATATCTTAACCTTTTACTAGTTCATTATGTTATTTGGTCCCTTTTCTGGGTTGGGGGAATTACCGTCTTGTCCGTTTGTTTGTGAGTGTTTCTGCACATTTGCTCTTTCAAAGTTGAAAACGAATTGTAGGTGATGGCGTCTGTAATTGTTGCTCAATTGTGGTTTATTATTTTTCCTGTTCATTCCGCCTGCCATCAGTGCCGTTCGCTGCATTTATTTTATCTTCGTTTGGCGTCGTCCAGCAATCCAGGGCTAAAACTAATTACTGTATGCCAACTGGTTTGAAGTCATGCTAAGGGTTGGTGCGCTGCGACCTCCGAACATGCTTTGCGTTTTTTTATTTTTACTTATGTCTCTATTGTAGCGTTGTACGATTCCCCCACTACCCATGCCCCACAAAAAAAATCATTTTTTTCTGTTCGTTGCAATGCTGTAGTCACCCGTTGTAGATGAAACTTCAGACGTTTTGTGGGCAATGGCTTCCATTTAAATGCAGTTGGGCTACTGCAATTATATTTTTTCAAAGTTGTGATTCTCGAAGACTATTCAAACTCAGCACAGGGCAAAGCGCATGACATGACAAACTCTTACCTTCCTTTTTATAACTCGAATCTATGCAATTTTTATTTACCCACTTTTTTGGAAGATCAAACTACTCGGTAACCATGTTGGTAGTTTGACAAAAAATTACTCCAATGTCTTTAGCGTTAAAACACTGGTCTTCTTAGTTTTCATAGTCCTAAAACTCCAGATTCGAAATCTTTTTGCCGCAAAGTTTCTGGAAAAGTGAAGGAGTTTCTCGTTTAATCTAAAATGGCATTGTCACCAATTAGAAGTAGGTAGAAACTGTATGTGATGTATAAAATGTATGTAAGAATTTAAACTACTTGTAAAAGGGGATTTGTAGTACTAGGGGACTTGTGATGAAAATTTGTTGAGAAACTGGGAAAGTTTGTCATCTGCCTTTATCGCTCATGGGTTTCTTCGTACTCGGAAGCATCTTCGGTGGTTCTGTGGAGATGAACTTGGCTTTCAGATTTATTCAGTGAGTTCTTATATTTAAATTTGATTTGAAATATTAATTGCCTTATTGCTAAAGGAAGATTTTTCAGACTGAAAGCAGCGTCTATTTTTATGATATTTAATTTACGCTCGATGTCTAATGGTCGGAAAACGCGAGTGTTAGATCAGTCTGATTCAACGAGAATGCCAATGCAAGTAGCCCAGCGAAATACAGCTTTTATTTTTGTAAATGATTCCTTGAAATTCCTGAACGAATATTATCAATGAGTTTTCAGCTTCAAAAATGTCTAATGTTGGTTATAATATCCGTAAGTATAAAAAAAATTTGTGTAACTGGTCTTATATAAACTGTGTGTGGAAACTACGTGTTGGATTTGCTATAAATTTATTGAAGCCACTGTGCTACATGTAATTGTTTTGTACTTCTGGTAAAATTACTACGTTTACTTGCAGACGTTAAGTGTAATTAATCCTGTTTCATTCTGGGATGTGAGGCTTCATTTTCGGACATGCTTACATGTACACTGTACATGGACTCAATGCAACAGGACTAATTATACTTAATGGCTGCGTGTAAATGTAGTGATAGGATGGTCAGTTTGTAGTTTAAATGTGCACGAGGTAAAGTGATATACAGTATACCCTGACTCGGTGATTCTGTCGTCCTGAATTTTGTCCATCGGTTGTAAAATGGGCCATGCATTAATGATGACCTTTTTATATTATCGACACTTAGCACAGCACAACGAAAGTTTCAGAAACGAAAGCTTAATTTCATTTTTGTGCCTTTTATAAAAGTTTGTTATGGACGTGCAATTTCCTAATGATAGTAAAGCACTACTAGATACTTATTAAAAGTATGAACTTTTAATCGCCAAGTGTCTAGTAGGGCTTTACTTTCGTTAAGAAATTTGCACGTCCATGATGAACTTTTATTAAAGACACGAAAATGAAAATAAACTTTCGTTTCTAAAACTTTCGTTTGTGTTGCGCCAAGTGTCTAGTATGTGCGTGGACGACCATACAGTATGTGGACAACAGTGCGGGGTTATGACTCGGGAAATACGACCTCCGAAAACAGTTTGGTAAGAATGTCGTTATCTTTTCTTAAATGGGGTTAGGTATTGAAAGGGCGAGTAGGTTCCATAACACGCGGCGTTTGTTTTTGACTAAAAATGCGAAGAAAAAAGGACTAAGCTAATTGACGATTTTGTGGCGAATTCTTGCCTAGATTTCACTAATCACGGCTTCGGTCCGAAAGATTAGGGTGCCTGTTTAAGTAGCTTTAAAAACTTAGTTTATTTGGCACTTTGGCCAGGGGCTAAGCTATAAATGTCAGCCATGATATTTCGGCAATGTAGTGTGGCGCTAGGGATCTGATGGCCGACGTCCCATAAAACACAGGCGTGAATTTCCAAACAATTTGCAAGGTCGGTCATATTTGAGATGACATCTGGATGACCGTGAAATCCGAGCTTCGACGTAATCGTCACATGGCTCATTTTCACACCATTTTTCACAACTCGCTATAGTGCGCTCTTGACTGAGATCGAATACAAAAATTGCGAAATGATGGACCATCAGTCGAGATACAGTAAATACTGTGCAAGGAACTCGGCATGGGTTTGTTCCAAAAAAGGTTGGTGTCTGTGTGTTTGTCTCACCTACAGTACATGTATACACACTATGTTCAGTAACTAATCATACCTTTGTTGAAATATAATGGCATCCCTTTTTCGCTATTTTTCAGAGTTGTGAGGAGTTGAAGTTTCCATGTCATTTGAAATGAATACCTCGACTTCCCACAGCATCATACATGTAATCATTAATTTAATTCTTACACCCCTCATTGGGTCCAGGACCCTACATCAGGGATCTGGCCGATGTGACACATGTGACAATTTGAAACCTGTGTGACAAATGTGACAAAATGTGACAATTTGAAACCTGTATGACAAATGTGACAATTTCTGTCAATTTGAAACCTGTGTGACAAATGTGACAATTTCTGTAAAGTATGGAAAATAATGTGACAAATGCCACAAATAAAGAGGGAAACCTCTTTTATATATGACCTATCTGTAGAATTATAAGGGAGACTGGGCTCAAAAAAGTCTGTTGATGAAGAAGAAATTACCAAAAAGATGGAAAAAGCCCAAAAAATATTGCATGCAGGAATGGAGATATTACATGAGGCCTGCAGTACTAGCCGCACAGATATTGTAAAAGTAGAAGCTGCAAATGCCATCATTCAAAGTGTCAAGGTGGCAATAGAGCTTGCTGATGAAAATTTGAATCAGTTATCCAAAACCTGTGTAAAAGAGGAAAAAAATTGAATAAAATGTAACATTTTTGCAGATACAGTATATTTTGTGAGAATTTTGAGGAATTAAAAATCAATTGCATAACATTTGCATGTGACAAATGTCCAATTCTTGGATGTGACAAAATGTGACAAAATTTGACATGGCTGGCCACATGCCTGCTACATGCATTTACAGTGTACATGTACATGTATATCACAAACAAATGAGGATTGTGATGAGTTGATGAATTGGAGGGATAACTGAGGAATGTGCAGTTCGTTGCCTGCTTCTACCCAACTTGCAAGTTGTCTTGGTCAGGTATGGGTGAAAATTTTTCATGGATTGATTTTTTTTCCAAAACGCCCCATGTCCACTCAACTTTCAAATGTACATGTACACTGGCTTTGTCATTTTATCTCTGTCTCGTTGTTTTTAATTGGCTATGGGTCCAGATCGTGTTATGGTTTTGTGACAGTAGCCTATTTATTAGCAGGCTTTTTCAGAGGATTGACCTTTGACCAGCAGACCGGGATTACTATTATCAAGCATTTTAATTTATGAGGATTGCATTTGGACTAAGGTCGCGCCAGGGCCCCGACAGGGCGACATGTCAACCGCATCCCCTTGCAGTTCGTCTTGAATCAAGTTGAATGGGCTACTTTCTTATACATGTACATGTACATGTATAGTGCGGGGTTGGGCACTAAGAAGTCCCTCTTTTATCTCAGTCTTGCGGGGAATTTTAGGGTTGGTTATGGTGATGCATTTCGCTGCATTGCCACTAATCACTCGCAGCGTGCTTAATTAAAGACGTTCCAGCGGAATGACATCATCGCTATGTACACCATATTATCCATATAGGCCTAAACAAGTTGTTTAAAATCCCATCACTGTGCTAATTGTGCGGGGGTTTCCTGATGGGAGTTCAGACATAGCGCGATGAGGACACTTGCAATTTTGTAACCAAAAATGAAACTTAAAATAAAGAGCCGATGAGTACATGTCGCGTGACGTCATGACTGGGCACTTGTGTGTCAGTGAGCTGGCAGGTTCATTTGCATGAATGATGGATTAAGGGCATGGGCAATATCTCGGTTTCCAGACAGGCTGGAAACAAGCCAGTGTGAGACGTTAGTTATCGAAGTTTATCAATTGCCCCATATGGAAAAGTAATATCGTGACAGTATATTGGAAATATTCACAAAAAAAACATATATTATCAATATATTTCGTGCTGCATATATTTTTTACACACTATATCATTAATATATTTCCAATATAGGTTATTGTGAATATATTTTTTCAATTTACATTGACATTATATTACTAACCCATACTGAAAATATTGGCCATTTCCATTGCCGCGAGAGTAGGATTAAAGCCTCAAATGCAATGGTAAAGTTTTTCATTTTCCCCAAATAAGCTCGTAAATGCAGGCTAATTATTATTTTAACGGTTTTGATTAACTCTGTGGTACCCAATAATACTCTTTGTTGGTATTTAAAGCATTCCGTATTTCTTTTTGGGCCACGAGCCTGATTTTATCGAACTTCGCCATGTTATTTGATGAAAGTATCCTACTTTCATGGGAGCTTACTCGACTGCCACTAGATGGCGACCCTTTCGCTGCATACTCCCAATTGCAATGGAAATGCATTTTCAAATGGATTTCGAAATATCTATGGCAAGTTATATGCATTTTGTCACTGAATGCTTGAACTAGCAAATTTAAACACAGATCAAACTGTTATTTAAATACGGCGCATTCATGATAAACTTGTAAAAAATACATTTGCACCTTACAAGATCGCCATTTCGAGACCATGTTTGCAGCGCACTGTAGCAACACGTGGTACAGAGTCGCACGAGCAACCTCATTGGCTGGCAGCTGAGCCCTCCGTGGAAAAGGAGTAAACTAATCAAATCAGGTCAGTGCAGTTCAATGGCGGACTACTTGAGTACCTGTTCATCGATCTGAACGCGTGTTGTTGTGAAGGGTTATGAAAGATTGGAATCTTCGACATGGTGAGTGAATCTTTACTAATAAAGTTAATTAAAGTCTACTTTCCACCCTCCAATTCTATGAAATTATTATACGATGCACTGGCCGCGAGGCTGCTGCATAGGCCTACCTGTAGCTACACATGCATGCGTAGGCCTATGCAACATAATTGTTACAATTACAAATGTTGGTGAAATACATGTAGATTAAGATATAAAGTACCAAATGGTAAACGTATAACATTATGCCGATGAAATTATAACGTACATCAACACAAAAGGCACATTTTACAAAACACATGAATACAGTACTGTATACATATACACATGTATAGTGACAGTTTAGCATCAATGAATGTACCCGCTTGGTGTACAAAATTGGTTTTCATTTCGTGGGATTTCCAAACATCGACAAAATGGATAACATATCCGCATTCAATGTACTCCATAGGTCGAGTTGAAACCTTTGCCGCCTAGCCGGTCACGTTCGCTTAAAAGTTGCAAATGCTAGTTGATCTATAAGCCCATAATATTTAATATTTAGTCAGTCGGGCTAATTGTCAGCGTATCTCAATTCGCACTTAAAGAGAAGGAATCGTTTCAAAACGTTTTCGATGATGAATTGCCAGCAACAAAGATGGCGTCGGTGACATTGTCCCACATTGTCCGAGCGCCGAAGTGCATGTGGGTGGTTCAAATATTAAAAAAACAGGCATTCAAGTACTTAAGAACGACAAACAAGCTCAGTAAATCAGCAACACGTCTCCCACTTGAAAGCAAATTCCACGAAACCCCCCAAAATTGAGGGAGCCCTGCTTGGCCAGACAGCAGACTAGCCAATAGATAAGGGTTGGAGGACGGCCCCTGCCCTGGCTCCAATCCAAACTCGAAAATGCAATCAATCTGTGGCATGCAACATGTACAATGTAACTAGGACCCAGTCATAATTAGACCTATTGATATGACGTACATGAGAAAAAGATATGATTAGCTCTGTCAAAATTCGTTTCAAGAGTCTGATGATCCTCTGCATCTCACGCAGTTTTTATCAGTTAACATGTGACCTGCACCTAAAATGTACATCCATTGTGTATACTGAGATCATGGTTTACTGCACTGAGTTCAGTTTTGTTTTTCTGGTCATAGAGCATCCTAAAATTAGGACCTCTATACCGAAACTGGGGCCGAATGCAATTGCCATATACCAGCATCGTACAGTAAAACCACTGGTTGGTGCAAAGTATTTATGCACACATTGTAGTACTTTCGTAGTAGAAGGGTTTAAAACTATTACTCTGGTCATGTGTATACTGAGATGGTTTACTGCAATGAGTTCAATTTTGTTTTTCTGGTCATAGAGGAAGCCAAAATTAGGACCACTGCAGAAACTGGGACGGAATGCAGTTGCCATATTCCGGTACCGTATAGGAAAACCACTGGTTGGTGCAAAGTATTTATGCACACACATTGTATGTGCTTTTGTAGTGGAGGTGTTTAAAACTATGCATGGTCAGAGTACCAATGTAGTACGTCCTGAATGGCTAGGTCTCAATTGTTGAATGCAGAAAATTGAAAATAATGATCCATGAATCATGATCCACGTAGGGTGTATAGAAAAATAAAAACAATACAAGTTATGCACAGGTATACTTTTTATACAACCGAGGCCCCATAAAATGGGAGCAATAATTAGGGAAACATTTTTGCCAATTCAGTGACTTCATGACGCCCCAGTGTTTCTCGTAATTGGGCATGCATAAGCAGCCATAATACCCGCCCATTATCATTTATTTTCATAGATTTCATAGTCTTTCCGTTGTGTGTGTGAATGCTTAGAACATAATTACTGTACTTTGGCTATATTATCTTTTTCCAGCTGAGATCAGTGAACACATTGCAATGTGGCTCTCACCTGTATAATGCGCGTATGTCTGTACAGTTTACTGTAGTCGCAAATTAACTTTTCTGCCATAAAATAATTACCGTATCAGTGGAAGAAACCCGATTATAATATTTAGTCTCATCACATTTGACAATGTGCGGATGTCTTGTTAAATATCAGAGAATGGTCCACTGTCAAATTTTGAGGACGAGGAAGCCGGATCCTGCATAGCATAATGATCAGTAAAATAATTGTCCGTATCGGCCTTCCTGCTCTGACTGTGCTTTAAAACAACATGCATACTGTACGTGTAAACCACTAAATTCTCGCAAACCACTATTAAATTCAATATCCCAACAGTATGGTAGTGTCACTTGGAGGGCATCATGTGATTCAGATTCACATTAATGAAAAGCACGCCTACACTGCAAACTAAAACATCTTATTTTAAGATGCATTAGCAACTATATTCGTTGTCCCCCGAATTCAGATGAAATA